>JACEII010000056.1:224297-319340 GCA_014332785.1 Antheraea mylitta | reverse complement strand
ATTTTTAACATCATTATCTCCAGAAAAACATTTACAAAAAATTCTTAATGTTTATTTTATACTTACATGTAACATATAAGATTTTTACAAAAATGTTCACAAAAAAGGAAAATCATTGTGAAGTATTTTGAAAAACACTGTTTTAATTTAAAATTCATTGTTAACTGGATTTATAATTAACAGTATAATGTTACAAAAGGATCTTGTAACATGATCTGTGTAAACAATTGAATCGTCTTAATTGGATAAGAAGTAAAAAGAGAACTAGCTATTTTCATAATTAATTGGGTTTTGTCTTAATGAGATATTATGGTTTAATATTTATTATGCTCGCTTAATTATTTCTTTGTATCTAGTTGTTTCTTGGAATTTCGTCCTCGTGAAAATGGTTTATATTATTTTATTGGGATAAATCCAGACCGTCGTTTACTAATTGATCCATTTTGAAATGAAAATCTGTCTGACATGTTGCTTGAACTTACTATCCTTCTAACCAATAATGCGCTTTATTCTAAAACTTGATTCCTGAAACAGTATGTAATGATTCATCGTGCACCATTTCATTCCCACTCAGTGCTTATCAGAAAGCCTAATGGTTTCTAACGTAGATGATACTATAAAAATCCTCTAGCTACCAATGAAAGTGTCGTCAAAATTGGTTCAGCCAAGACGAACCGACATTTAAATTTTATTTACATGTATCCTGAAATTTCTACCAATAAACCAAATAATGGCGTTGCATTATAACTGATATTATTACCACACCGCCGCCGGGCGTTGCGGACCGGTCCGTTGTGAAGTCGAGGTGAGGGTAGGGGGTCGGGGGGTCGGCCGATGTGATGTTAATTAATAACGTCTGTCTCACAAGCGGCTACGACGTCACCTATACATTATTTAGCCACCTGATTAGTTCGTAGGGGCACACGCCGCCCGCAGCTATAATTAGAGAACCATTCAGTTACCAGCGCGGTTTGATTTGTAATATCACTAATTAGAAGTACCGGATAATTGATCATTATCGATGCGAAAGTTATCATGTGTGTGCGTCTATAATAATTAGAGGTAAACTGGTATAACTGAATTATATTACAAAAACCAAGCGAATCAAATCTATACTAATATTATAAAGAGGTAAAGTTTGTGAGTTTGTGACGTTGTGACGTGAGGTTGTAGGGGGTAATCTCAGGAACTACTGGTCCGATTTGAATAAATATTTCAGTGTTATATAGCTCATTTGTCGATAATGGTTATAGGCTATATACCATTACGCTAAGACCAATAGCAGCGGAGCACAGATGAACAATGATTCAAAATCGGGATCTTTTTTCTTTTTGAGAACTGCTGCGTGTTAGTGTATTCTACACGAACGAAGTCGCGGGCAGAGGCTAGTTTTATAAGATTTTTAGAGTTCCATAGACAATAATGAATTTTTTTTAGTACGGCCAGATGTACATAGTTATTTGTGATTAAGAAAGCTTGTTATGGTCTATTTCCTTAAGGTTTAACTTTTTTTTTTGAAATTAAAAAGCAAGTCTTGGCATTAATAGAAAAAAAAACAGTGTATCGTACATTTATCACTTAGCACTTAAACATAAATCTCTGATGATAGATATAATTATGTAATTCCGTTTCGAAAGTTTATTGACTGTTCTATATTGCAGTGCAAAGTAAACTAACAGTTTTTAACAGACTTCAAAAAAGTAGGTGTTATGTTTGTTTTATTTAGTTTATTTACTAAACTACATCTTCACAAATGGGACCGCCTGCGGATACTTAAATCCTACTCTTATACTGAAGGTAGTAGTGGTGAATCAAGAATGAACATCTCAGAACGATAGTCAGACGTAAATCCGGACTACATCAGAATCGATCGCTTCGGAACAAAACTATTTACATTCAAATGAAATATTAAAACGTTACACTCAATTTAGCGTTTCACATCTATTTTATTATTAAAGCGTTTAATTTAGGGCAACAGTTTTACGTACAAAACGATCAAAATGCAATCTCTCCATCCGAATAGGAAACCTATTCGAAATTGATATGGGGTGGAGCGCTGTACCGCGCTGCATCCTACCTATACTGGCTCGTAAACGATGCGAGTGCGGAGCGAAACGATCCAACTCTCCTCAAACAGTACAATCGAATTTCAACCTTATAGTCATCAGGTACATTTTATAACTGAATGGTGTCGCTCTGATGGTCACAAAGCATTGCATAGGTGGACGAATTTCGTTAATAAATAAAAGCGGGGACCGTGGTGCGGCTCGTCGGTAGGGAAATAGAGAAAAAAGCTCGGTGAAAATTTGGCGCAAGTATGACAACGGAAGCCTGTAACCGTCACACACGAATCATTATTCTATGGACGCAACTAACAATGGAATTTTTAATAATGCTGGCCTTTATATCTATTAAGTTTCATATTAAATAATAACGTGATGATAGAATAAAATCAAATCAAAAATACGCTTGACATGGTTGACGTGGTGACTTAACATACTTTGGGACTTTCTTGTAAAACTTAATACAACTAAAAACTATTACTGGTTTTACTAAGTCTGAAACATGGGACAACAAGTTTGTCACAGTTTCTAGTATTTAGATCATGCCGGTCTTTTACAAAATCCAGATTTCAAAGTTTTCGCGGACATACCATACATTAAATTATCAAGAATATACTGGGAGAGTAGAGTTGGGATAACGAATTGCCGAAACTTACTATTTAACGATTCGCTAAGTCCCATATAAGTATTGCTCGAACTGCCCCTTTTAATAAATGAATTTATATGGGATGGTTATAGAATACTTATTTTTGTTCGATACTAGCCGATACTCGCGACTTCGTCTGCGTTGCTTGTTATCCTAAAAATATACTCTATGTACAAAGGACAAACATTAAAAAATTAAAGCAAAAATATACTTACATTTTTTTTTATAAACAATGTTATCCAATTACTTCATGTTTTCTGCACATGCGCAACAAACTGTATGCTCCACTTTACACATTTCTAAATACGTGGATCTTAGAAAAGTCATTGTTTCTTAAAACCTAAATAAATTATTTATTTTTAACTAACGGGACCGGCGGACGTTGTCCAGCCTTGATAATAAAAAACCTTGTCAAACTTTATACCTAAACCTTCCTCTTGAATTGTATCTACTGGTGATGAGACCGCATGAAAATACGTTCAGTAATTTTTGAAATTATCGCGAAAAGACAGAAAGACAAACGTGACAGAGGATTTGTTTTTACTATGTACTGATAACATGAAACAGGCTAAATGCATTTTCCTTGTCTTATGAATTAGATGTGTCGAAACAGAAAATTTATGGCGTTTCATATAACATGAGTTGTAATTCTGATTGACACTTTATTGTTGTTGCAAATATTCGTTTTGTACTAAAGCATCAGTCGAAACTGACTTAAGTATTGATGACTGATTAAAAATTCTTTGGAATAAAATAACGAAGCCTTCAGTGTAAAATATTTATAATTAAACTATATTACAATTTTATATATGTATCAATTTCTTTGAATCAATCTATGAGTTCCTCTAGCCAGGCCAACTTTCTAATCGAAAGAAATTCTTTTGTTGAATTCTTGTTGGTGCGTATCTTAAAAGCCATCCTTTGTTGCCTTAATCTGCTACTGTCATTGGCTGCATCACCAATTATTATTAAATATCTACGACAAAACTTTACTGTAAAAACTTCAAAGATTTTCAGTCTCTTACTTGTTTAAACATTTAAAAAATCGTACAGTATATTTACAAAAATAAACGATTATTGTAGAACAAAATTCTGGAAAAGTACCTCATTGAAAACATAATATCACTTGAGTAACAAAAAAGTGCATTTTTTATACTTTACACAGATTTAAATAAAGATAAGAAATGCATCAGTTACGTCTTTACTTATTCAAAAGAATATTGTAACTCATTTCATTTTTGAACTAAAACTATGGCATGTTAGGCTAAAATTCGTGATATGCGTTAAAGGTAAAGTAGGTATGTCTTTGTAGTATATGTAAGGATGTTTAAATTTCTGTCTAATGGGTCTAACAGTATACCAAAATGAGTAGATGTATAGTTAAATGTTTATACTACGGGACTACATCTATATTAATATTATAAAAAAGTAGTTTGTAAGTTTGTGACGTTGTAGGGGGTAATCTCAGGAACTACTGGTCCGATTTGAATAATTCTATCAGTGTTATATAGCTCATTCATGGAGAATGATTATAGGCTATATATTATCACGCTAAGACCAATAGGAGCAGAGCACAGATGAAAAATGTTTCAAAATCTGGATGTTTTTCCTTTTGAGAACTGCTGCGTGTTAGTGTATTTAAGCCACGCGAACTAAGTCGTGGGCATAGGCTAGTACCTTATAATCCAAAGAAGTTATACTTCCTCGGCGTCTACACACTGACACACAAAATGTTTTTGTATACCAATTTTAATTCAAACCGTTTTGAGTACCAACTAACATCGACGTATACGAACACAGACATAAATTACGGTGTGCCAAACAACCTCAAATAACTATCAATTCCCCGTGAGCGTCTAATTACATAATATTTAGTAAACGTGCACTTATGTTGATTAAATAAAGCCAATTAAGTTAAAGCAGCAAGCACTCGGTAACCTCTCTCGAGCGTCGACAGCGACGTTACCTAGTTATAGGTCCCGCTCGTGATCTTAATTAACCTCATGTGTTAACCTCGCAATAACTGAGACTAGACGAGGTCTCCGGTCTCCGGTTACTCCCGACTAACATTCACCTACTATTAATAACACACGTATGACGCCACCGATATGTTAATTTATGCGGAGACTAGATGTGCCCGTGATTCCGTTCGCGCGGAATCTAATGTAATTAAACAGTGACTAATAAAATCATCTGAATGTATTATGTCCATTTACTTATCTACTTTTTTCTCGTATTTAAATAAGATTTCCAATATATCTCTAGGTAGCGCAAATATTTATTATGTTTTGTTTAATTTGGTTAATCTAATTAACTGTTTATTTTCCGCTTTTCAGTGCTTTATGGCTTTTTGATTGATATTGAAGTCCGTATTTTACTGGACTTGAACATAGCAATTGTGACAATTATAGTTACCTTAAACGTATTGTATTTCTTAATCAAGCGGTGTACA
Organism: Antheraea mylitta; assembly: GCA_014332785.1. Taxonomy (NCBI): domain Eukaryota; kingdom Metazoa; phylum Arthropoda; class Insecta; order Lepidoptera; family Saturniidae; genus Antheraea; species Antheraea mylitta. Next base: position 314,179 of record JACEII010000056.1, on the reverse strand, counting down.
TTTAAAAAAAAAAGAGTAGTTCATTATCTTTTAATTTGTCGTGTTAGGATCAGTTTGTGGTCATTCGTTTTTTGGTGTTATAATTGTAAAGATAAGGTTTCGATGAAAATCTTTGAACATTTGTACGGAAAAGTGAACATTTTGGGTTAAAATATCTCCATATAAAAAGTGAGTGAGGCAGAAGAGGTCTCCAAAAATATTGACAGAATTGACAGACTGAAGTCTTTCAGTTTACATGTTATTTCATTATATAGACGTACTATAAAAGGAAAATGTCTTAATTTATGGTACACCTGTGCGAAGTCAGAGTGAACAGCTAGTATCAAATGAAGATATAATGTATCATACTGTAGATCCTTATTTCCTGGTATTTCATAATATATCTATATGAAAACTTTGACTAGTAAACCCGAGATTACAACCAATAAGAACAAAAGTTTATAAATTTACAAGGAATCCAGCTAAAACAACGTTATAATAAGATAATAGTTCATAAAAGCAGACCACAATGATGCCAGGAGCCGCAACGCACCGCAACCGATGCGGCGGTCACTCCTCTAGTCTATTTCTAAACTTTCTAATACCTAGTTCATCAACAAATTCATTATGTCGTAAAGCGGCGCGCGCGAGACCGAAATATCGCCGGGAATCGTAAAACCGATCGTAAAGCCGTTTGTTTACTAATTCGAGTGGGGCAGGTGGGGAAAGACCGCAGCACGTCACGGATCCTGTTGATAATAATACACTAGTTTAACTTAAATACTATTTTAAGGGATAAAACTTGGTTATTTAGTAATAAATACTTGGTACTATAACATATTGTGGTTCCAATATTGACCATGTTTTTTGTATTACGTAAAGTATTACGCAGTTAGCCACAGCCCCCACTTGAATCACGGAGGTTAGACAACGAGTCGCTAACCCACGTGTAATTTTCAAAAGTAATAAATTTTAAATTTTGTGTGTATTCTGAAGTATTGGTTCTCCACCCTACACACCCATATTAGCAACACAATAAGAAATATACCAAAAATAAGTACACTGGTGATCCGGACGTGATTTTTTTCTTCAATTTTGTTATTTTTAATACGAGTCACTTCTTATTCCTTTGACTCGTTACATGAGTGTTATATAATAAAATCGACAAGATTTGTCGTCATGGTTTAGGTGAAGATCGGTGAGTCGTGGCAATTTCGAAGTCCGTTAGATGCCTTTAGATTAAAGATCACATGCTTTATAAAATTATTAAGGCATTTGATGACAAACTCCTATTTTATCTCTTATATATTATCTTTATTGAAGAAGCTGTAAAACGCGACACTTCTTTACGCATCGTTCTAGTAAGGAAGATCGGGATGTATACTTTTCCTTAAATAAAACTGTGGCTTGAAGGGTCATTTGGGCTGTACAGTGTAGTATCCCTAATATTTGCTCCACTAGTGAAAACGGGTCAGAACTAAAATTGACAATACACACAGAGTTAAAACAAGTATCATATAGCTACATGTTTGACTTTGTAATTAGATATAACTAAATTATTCTTCCATTTCAAGTTCGCTTTTCAATACATATACAATCCATCCATTCTGTGTCACTGTTGTTTAATGCTGATTCAGTCAAGCTGCCGCTCTTTTTTAAGGCTATTATAGGGTGGATCAGTGTGTAAACAATTGTGAAATCTGAAAATGACGCCCTTCTCTGTGCATCTGAAAATGAATAGAACTATGCATTTTTGTAAATAACTATGAATTTTTGTAAATATATGTATCATGAAAACATGAACCAGATCGAGTTTCTTGCCGTTTCTTCTCGATGACTGGGTTGTTCGTGCGAATCTGTGATAGCTTTGACGTTGATAGGCGCCTTCTCAGGACTTACATTACATAAAGCATTTTTTATTTGGTTTAGCTGAAAATATACATCCAAGCACCTATGGATGTATTCTGGCAGGTACAACGGTATGCCGGCCTTCCTTGCTCTAAGATTAACGTATTTTCCATCTTATATAATGTGTTCAAAAGTAATTAAAATAACATAAAACTAATCATAATTTAATATATCCTGATAGTCTACTTAGTAACACACATTCGTGTACATATGGTAACAAAAAGTCGGAATAGTGTAAAGTCGGATCGTTAATAAATAGCGAAGATGTCGCGGACCTCCAAATTGCCTCCTCCGCAGGTCGCAACTTTTAATGAGGCGAAATTCTCCGTCGATTCACCCGTAGACGTCGCCTTAACGCAACCTGTTCGTTAGCACAAAAACGAGCCACGCTAACACGCGATTAGAATACACCCCCGACGTCAGTGGCACACCAGTCGCGATTAAACACCATCACTGAACTTCCTGATATTGCATACAACGGTGGCCGCCTTCTAAAATCAGGTATCATCTAAAAGAGCCTAATGAGTCGTTACAAAACGAGCTAAATCGAATATTAATAATCCATATTTTTTTTATAATTCCGTTATCAAAAATGTCTACTCGTCTCTTAGAAGGCAAGTTAATAAATATATTACGTGCCTGCACTAAACACTCTGTGGAAGAGCTGTAACTAATGAATGAAAGAGCCGCACGTGGCCCACGAGCCCTGGATTGCTAACCACTAGCGTATTGTATTGATATACCTATATATCATAATGATATTTAGAAAAATAGACGTTCAAATACAAATGACCTGAAGATCGTAGAACGGAGAACAAAATATCTTCAATGTAAACAGCGACTACTAGAACGGCTTTTGTCCCATTGTTGGTGACTAAATGCTGCGTAAAGTTTGAATATTTTTCTAATTATACTAATCATTAGTCCGTCAAGATTCTTACGATTAACCTTCCTTATAAAAAATAAAAATCTATTTGTCTGTCTGTCCGGTATTGCGCTTTAACTAAAAATAGTACTGAATTGATTTGTATGTAGTTTTTTTAAATCACATTGTCTATTTATGTTAATTATATATATATTTTATCATATAAAGTTTGTTGTCTTCCATTATTATTCTGATTCTATATTTTACCTAAATTAGCACACAATATCCAATCAATGCATTTTGTACAATACAAATTACTAATAAGGTGTACAGTATCAAAAATTTTACCTTTACATTTAAATCGGGCCTCCACCGAACAAAGCTATGATTTTTCAATTCACGCAAGGTTTAAGATGATCCTAGATACCTGTTGAAATATCTTTTTCTACGTTATACGCTAGTCAAGCGTATGCTTAGTGTCCCCAAGGCCTAACCCAAAAAGATGGTCTCTCATTTGTGGCGGGTTCCCTCTCTGTTGTTGTCACATTAGCGAATAACTGCGCGACCGACTTTGTCGATACGTTAATGACGTCGCGTCGTCACGTCGGTCGAATCAGTGAGACAAAAACTTGCCCGAACGACCAGTTAGAGGTCGCCGCCGATACACTTCTCACATATTTTACGATTAATATATTCATTATTTAATTCATTCGAAAGACTCATCTTGAGTTTGGTGTCGCCTCGTTCGTTATATTCTTCAGAAGTTTGTTAATAAGTTATGACCAACATTAGATAACCATTTCAATGGTCGTGTGACAGGAGAAGTGGCAATGTGCTGCAAGAAGTTATAAAGTTAAATCTATCAGTAGACCTGATTATGCCTGAGACGGTTTGTAGCAGAGATAGTCCATGTACGTCTATATTTAGAGACTATTTTATATTTGTAAAGCAAATAAGATGATCTATGTAATGTAGCAATAGAAGAAGAAAGAAAAAGTTTTTTAGAGCACATCACTCTAACAAAGTAAAAAAAGACAACATACATATGCTTAATTAAAAATGTATCCAGTAACATAATAGAGAAGAGCATCAAATGAAACAAAATATACTAGAATGTAGGGTGATATAAAATTTGAGAGTTTACAGATATTTTTGTTTGAAAGTTTATAAATTTTAAAATGCCACTCACGTCCCAGCTTCACTGTGGCTACTATAAGCCTGAGATTACGTACCAATGAGCCATATTAGACAGGACGAATGCAGTGCAATATGACGTTAGTGCTAAAGGCCCGTCGGCATAAATCGGAAGTATCACACGACGAGGACGAAATGACTGTCCATCAATGAGCAAGCAATACCGAGAGGAATCGAACTTTGGATGCCTATCTCAGCAAAGGTACCATCCCACGTCAGTTCCTCACGCAACAGTCGTGCTTTATACGGAATTTGATATTTTACTTGTAGTTCATTTGTTTCCTAAGTTTACTGAATTCAAATATATTAGATTTAAATGTAAATATCTTAATGAAGGGATGTAACCAAAAATCTCTATTTCTTCAGCATGAAGATATGTTCATTTCGCAAAGACATATACACAGTTTATATAAGCGTTCTAATAAGCCAACTAATCTGATCAAACAGTTACGCTTTTTCTAAAAAGAACAGTGTTTTTCAAACAATATTCTGTAGCGTCATTTACTCGATATTCTTTCAAATGCATCTTGTCCACTATTATCACATTATTAACAAAACTCTTATCAAGATTTATAGTTATTCTATTTGAGCTTTCCCAACTTTTACGCATTTGTTCGTATCATAATTTCGTTCATTTTATATTTTTGTTGATACTTATGTACACCTACTGAACGTATTTTTTTATTTGCCACGTCTTATTCAACTATTAAACTACTAACAATAAGAATCTCATTTAGCATACAGAGATATGAAATCCCATTTATTTGTAAACTCCGATTGTTTGGATAATCAACAGCAAGTTCTATATAGCAGGAACCTCATTTTTCAACTTCATAAATTATCGGCCGATATCCGACCTCGGCCCCGGGCAACCCGCCGTAATGAGGTTGTAAACAACATTGTCTAATTAAACTCCTTAATCGCAAAACTGAAGCGGTAACCGCTTTTAAAACAAAACCTGGCAATTTGGAACGACCACCGCGTAAATAGCCTACGTTATATCGAAGCGGCGATCGCGGCTCATTACGTTTCGCCCCTACCTTAATTAGACACCCTTCTTTAACCTCACTGCAACCCCCCACAACCCCCTCACCCCCACCTGCGGCCGGATTGTTTTCTTATAATTCCTTTATTTCCTTGCTGTTTAAACTCTTAATTATCGTTTTAGTGAACAAATCGTTTGTTTCTTCTATTAGATTGATACTGAATCAATTTCGTTAATTCGTTCAACTTTTCTATTTCATTATTGTTTGAAGATTCTAGGGGAATTAGGCAAGGCAATGAAGGTGAGCATCAATGCATCGGTATTAGCCTCTTAAACGTATACTTGTTTGGCAAGTCTCAGGCACCATTCCGAACTTATCGTCCTACAATACAACGGACCCGATACACACACGGTGGACCCGTGGAATGCTAGTAACTTTGTCTCATTTGCTTTTACTTATTAATAAATAAAACAAATTTATGCTATTATTTTATTAGTCCTTGATCTGCTAATGCCATGATTGTATTAACTCTTCCAACAATAATGGTTTTTAGAAGATTTAAATAATGTTTAGTTTTATCTACACGTCCTACCGTATTTCTTCTCCTTGATATGTATAGTATTTGTTTTCTTATCTCTGTAAGATGATAATAGATTACTTAAAATATTGGTGATTTAACTTTAAACTAATAGACGTTCATGTAATCCCTTTAGAATTGTTATCGGAGAATTCCATTATTACGAAAATATGACGTTTATATTATTTTCTAACACTATTTTCGCTTTTCCAATAGTTACACAACCATCATTATTACGAAAGGGATCGTTCAAGTATTACGTAAGCAAAGTTTTTGTCATTTCTGACCTCTTCCTCCCCTGATTAGCAAAAATAAGCAAATCTCTTACCCCCCTCGGCCATGCTTACATAAACATTTATATAAGAATTTATTTTTATCTGTTCTAGTTTCCTTATTGATTCATAGACAGCAGTTAACAAGTATAGAAATAAGGGATCTATAGTTTATAGAGGAACCCTGACTGTGTTTTCCTCTCGAACATATGGTAGAGTAGTAAGGTTACCATATGTGTTCACATCAAAATTGACTATATTTTACAGAAAATCAGATAAAGTATAATATAATTTTTGCTGACATAATTGAAACCTTTGCCTTATCCCCTTTGTTACCAAAAATAAGCAAATCAAAGACACGTCCACCCCTCTTTAGTGCTTACATAACACTTGAATGACCCTAAATGAGACGGTTTATTCCAAATATTAAATTGAAATAATACAAATCCGAACACTATAATAGGTTCCCAATGAATCGATTCACCGCGGAAGAAATTCAAATTGGTTCTCGTATCAGGCGAGCGCCGCGAGAGGGCGCGCACAAACCACCTGCGTGCCGCATCCGGCCCGGCCAATTACTGTGAATTTTACCCTAAATAAAGCACCCTAACGATCGTTACCGGACACTTGTTAAATTTCCAACTTGATAAATAACCCACACGTATTAAATTTACGTTGCGTGTAGTGAACAAAAAAAAGGTGTAATTATTTTTTCAAAGTATTTTATAAAATATGTTGTTTGTCTTTTAATACTGTTTGTATATAATTTCGACAACAACGTTTGGGCATGCGTGTGATTAATTTTGTTGAAATTATTTCATTCGTGTATGAATATTTTTAGATATTGGCTTTGCTAATTTAGGTTTGCAAACTGTCCTCTTATCCCAAGACTTATTCTAAAATATACTGGAAAGTTCTCCATAGTATTCCAATGACGTCAAGGTTTTTTTATACATCTGTTAGTATCAAAAATTATGCGTGTTATTTTTTTTTAAGCTTCGTGTACGCTCTACCGATAGGATTACTAAACACATTCATTAAAAAAATATGTTATTGCTATTAGTTTTAATTAATTGACTCTGGGTTCATAGCGTATGACTAGATGCGACTTTTATATTACGTTTTGTTTTTAAACCGGAATGTCCTGGTATTTTGCTTTTTGAATCCTGCTTTTTAAAATATAGGGTAGACAACCCTAGGCTAATTAGTTACGCTATGGTCGGAACTCGATTTTATAGTTACAAGATAGGTAAGTAAATTAATATAGGTATTTATAAAACAATGTTATATAATAAATTATGTTTTAACATTTAACTCTTCTATCCATTCTAACTTCAACTCATCTTTAAAGAATTAAAAAGAATTGTTGCAAAATATTCCAACGACCACCTACAGCTTATATAAGTAAATATAGGTCTTATGTCTATTAAAATAAGATGCACTATCGTCAACATCAAACAGGCGTTGATAAGATCAGCGCTTCGCATACAAGCCTATTTATTTATATATTTAATCACCTTGGAACGACAGACAATGTGGCATTGTGGCCCTGATTTATTACCCGTCCTTGATCCTGTTATGGACTCGATAATGTTTTATTATGAGACAGATATGGTGTACAATCGGAATTAATTGCCTCGACAATCAAAACAATTAGAAAGTGCATTATACTATATTGCTTTTGTCAGTTTTTACAATGTTACATGTTTTTACATAGTTAATATTTTTTTTTACTGACTCAATAAAAGGAAACGCTACAAGTCGAAGTGTGATCACTTCATTAGCAGGTTGAATTATGTTCAAGTCACCAAAATCATCCTGTTATATTAGTGAAATATATAAGTAATAAAGGAAGTAATCTTAAGAATGTTTTTTTTTTCAACTATTCACTTGCGAGTATTAATAATGCTGTGTTATGTACATAGATATATAAAAATTAAAGCATCTGTTGTTTGTTTGGGTTGTAATGATTTTGACGAGACTTACTGGCAGATTGAGGACTTTTTTTTCGAACAAAAAAATGATTGTGGGCTACTCAACTGTTTTCTAGGCTACATATCATTATACATATTCCTGTAAGTTAAGCTATATCATAAGATGTGACGATAGGTAACTTAAAATGGTAAAAACGTTATAAATTTTACATTTAAATTATTAGCACAATAATAAAAAAACGTATACGGTCAGGGAACCCTTGTTGGAACATTTTCGCTTCAGAGTAATTCGCTGTGGTGATTTAGATTATTTATATTTCTATATTTTCGTCACGTAAGGAAATGCGGTATGCACATCCATGCGACCCTTTCTTTCGCTCTGTCTCTTTGCCAGTGTAATTTGTATACTTCTTTCTTTAATTTCAACAAATATTAATGTGAAATTAGGAGACATATACGAAAGAGTTTCATTGTATATTTTAGGCAAGATATTTATTTATTACAAAAAAAATTGTTAATCATAAATTGGTATCCGAAACACTCATAACCAAATAGTACCTGCACCAGCCGACCCGTTATGGAGCTTCTCTTCCCAAACCAATTAGATGGGACCGGACGGACGATGTCTATAGTATAGCGGCCATAGTTCACGTCCATCAGGTCGGAGTCCCAACGTCGCATAACTTCATCCATCTCACTAGGCAGACTTCGTTAGCTGTCAGAGCCACCTCTCTTTTTTCTCAAAGCCTTAAATTCATAGACTGCTTCCTCGGTATAGACTGCTTCCTCGGTACCCCTACCGCGATTGCTATTTTGAACCAAAATGTTTTGCTGCGATGGCTTAGTTGAGACATAGGTTCGAAAATATTATGACGAAAACATAGCATTATAGTCAGGCTTCTAAGTCCGCTTGGCTATTTACCATCCTAAAGTTGAAAGTCTATCACCAGTCACCTGTTGCAATGTTCCGACAGCTGCATTTGAGAGCCAATCCTCTCTAGTTATATAGTGTTTACCGTTTTAGACCGTTATTTATTAACAGATGAGTTTGTGATCAAACACTAAAACCTATAAAAAATATTAAAGAAAAATCAAAGCTCACAGTCAATTCAAATTAAAGAACAAAATCATTTCCATGGGAATGTAGTCGCGGCCACACGCTCGTCATCAATAAAATTGATTTGTCATATTTATATTTGTATCTCTTTAAATGGCTATTATAATATTTAAATACCACAATATTGGACAAGTCGACGACCTATTAATTATCTTAACAGTCTGTTCCGTTGACATTTGAATACGAGTTATGTTTTTAATATTTGCATTATAATAATTTTTATTTTTTTATTATTACATATAAATGTTTAATAAAACCTAATATAAGTTATTAACAATAAGTCATGGTTTTATTATGTAAATTGATTAGCGTTTGTAGCATAATATATATCCAATGATTAATTCGAAAACGGGTCTTTAATTATGATATGGTATTTTCATTAGCTATGTTTTTTAATCATTTCTTTATCCACATATTCTATTAATATCATGAGAACATTCGTGAGAATAGATAGATATTTGTGTCTCTTTCACGCAAAAACTACTGAAAAGAATTTGATAAAATTTCGCAATAATGTAGTTTTACATGCAGACGCAGTCGCATACAAATGTATTACGTATATACTTTAAACATAAATTCGATAAATTTTCGACCCAAGGTCACAAAAGATAAGTCACAAGTTTTTTTTCGAATTGACTACGCTATTGATCTAGCAAGGGCTTAACAGCTTCACCGGACTAATATGGCGAGCGCTTAAGGCACTCAGTCGATGATAAGTCACAAGTATTTATCCTATTTATATGGTAACCTAACATGGACGTAGTTGGAACCGATTGCGAGGAGTTTCTCAGACGGCCCTGTTTCTCTCTTATATATATATTTACAGTGAGGTATTTTGAAGCAATGTTAAAGTCCCATATTTGCCCTATGCAAAAACATTAATCTGTTACTTACAATTATTAATATTGTATTATATTTATACTAATCGTTAACACTAAAAAATTTATCACTATTCTAAATTATTAATATAGAGATGGATTCGACGTGTAATCGTGGCGGTGTCAAAAATGTTTAATTAAAAAAGATTGATGCTTACCGTCGGAATAGAGCACCAGAAGTACAGTCGAGTTACAAACTTATCTAATTAGTTGGGGCGTCGCGAGGGGGCGCGCCTCGGCTCGCCGCGCGGGGCCTGGGGAACACTGGCGGGGGCAATTAGCGGTGATAGTCGATTAGCTCATCGTGCGAGTGCGGCTTTTGACAAATGTTCCCACTAATAAATTGTTATTAATATTTATGTTATTGATAATTTATTAAACGTACGTATTATTGCTCAGATTTTAGGTTATTAATTATTTGACTTTCTTTTCAGATATTTCCGTATAAATTGAATTATATTAGTAGGTCGTCTTAAAATATGGAGAGGTACACATAATTGTTGTTGATTTTATACAGAGCATACTAGGTCTATATCGCGTGCATTGAATAACCTAAATTGGTAACACTTCAGTTGACGGTGAAGGAAGTCGTGAGGAAGCCTGAACTTGAGTAATGTCTGACCCTATAGTGAGTATTTTACAGTAGAAAAAGACATGATAATTTTGTCCGACCGTATCGAGATTATCATACAACAGATTAACCGCGTATAACACCCGTGATAGTGATACGCTTACCCGTGTCGGGTTTCGGGGTCAGCAGGTGTATATCCAATAACCGAGTGGGGTTATAGGGTTCTGCATCGAACAGGGTCGCTTACAGAACGGTATGACAAAGATGACCCATGATAGATTACTGATATCTTGATGATCGACGTTGTTGTAAAAATATGAATACGTAAGTAGAAGTAGGAATCTGCGTGAAGATTTTATTGAATAAGAAGAAGGGTATACGGTAAAGTAAAGCATACCGGTTCCTCATATATAATTGTGTTAAATTCTAGACACTGTTTGTTACTGATAATATGTATCAAATAAACTTTACCAGTGGGCGCCCAGTGGTCGACATTCGACCATAGTTGTTTGATAGTTTAAAGTTTGAACTTCATTAGGGTTCTTTTGTCAAAGGGTATATATACTTCTATAATCAAAGGTTTGCATCATGGCTACTCAGTTATTTGCCATTTACCATGATCTTTACTATATAATCATTAAAAAAATCTATGTGTCAATGAAAATGAAAATTAATTATAAATTGGAAACAAAAATTACGTGGTAAAGCTCAAATTTTAAGCAAACATAACTTTACGAAAATAAAGAAATTTATCGCAACCCATGACACAATTTTCAACTAATTTTACACGACACCTTGGGGTGGTATTTCTGGGCGATATTGAATTAAATGTAGTCTGTAGTATGAGAAATAGTGATATGCCCAGTATCATCAATTGGAAAAGTAATGGATGCACAATACAATCAAATGATAAATCCAAGACAAAGACGTTTTTAATACTACCATTAGCTTTTGAAAATAAATTATTTTTTGTTGATACATAAGGTTAAATTGCAACATTGTAACCGCGGAGGTCTAAGTCGTGGATTACTTTTATGAACAAAATTCATATTTTGATTATACACAGTATTATTTGGCTCATTTTTTTATTAATTCATCATTTGAAGTGAGTTCATCATAAAAAATAATAAACATAACAATAATAGTTATATTTTATAATATCATTGTAGAATATAGGATGAAAAATGGTAATTAGAATGTAAAAGTTAAAAAATACATATAGTCGAGCATAGCAACCTCCATCACAACCTTTTTTGAAGTTCGTAATTATTGACGGCTGTCAAACTGCCTTTTTCATTTACATGTGTGTATATATCGTGTAAAATTTAAGCTTTAGTGTGAGTAATGCTTATTTTAATTAATTTAATATACTTCTAATGCATTTTATATAAAATAAATAGCTTTCTGCACTTCTCCGCCATATAAACTTTAACTAAGCCAAATTTCAAGTTCACCAGTTAACGGGAAATAGGTTAAAAAGAGGTACAATTTTTTTGCTTCACGTATTAATATATAGATAAAGTCATGTCGATGATTGGTTATTGACCTATTAAATTCCAAATCGAATGGCAAAAATGTAAATAATTTTATTAGTTGGTACTTTGTATAGGACTCATATCTTTTATGCAAAACATTTACTTCGTGATTAACGTAGAAATAAAAAATATAACAATGTTTAACGGCAGGTATGTACGTACTCGTAGTCGAGGCCGCTCTGAGAGATTGATTAGTGAAAGTTTAGTAATAAATGAGGGTCCGTACACAGAGATAATTAATTCTTAGCGAAGCTTAATTGATATCGGTATTAACACTAATTAGAAAACTTTAACGTTGCCTCGTGATCATTTATAATTTATTTAGCCGTTGTAATTTAAACCTTCCGGGAAGGACGTTTCTATTAGCGAATATTTTAAACATTCCGCCCACAGTGGGGCTATTTTATATGCCCATAAGACAATTGAAATCTCGAAACATAATAACGTACATAAATATAATTGAACGTTTTATTTGTGATAAACTAAATTGTATAATAAAAAAATAATTTAATTAAATAAGTTATTTAATGACTGGTAAAATACATCACTTCGAAGTAGGTCTTTTTATCACAGAGTTTCAAGTGTGTAATGTAGTAACCCTTGTAATTTTGTCCACTACAGAGTGTTTTTCTGCAATTCTCGCTAGAAAACATTTATTAGGATAATTCTAATAACCCTTATTAGAGGAAGAAGTAAAAAGGTATACAGTTAGTACTAAGTGATCATTGACTCTCCTACATATAAAATCGATAACGGAAAGAATAATTAACTATTCTGCAAAGATTGTTAATATCAATACTAGGTGTACTCGTGGCTTTGCTCCCATGTTTTATTCTTTATTCTAATTAGTTGTAATACTTGATTTAGTTATAGTATACTCATGTAATAAAAAGTAGGTATATCCAGTTTGTTACTGATTCGTTGAACGGTATAGAGAATGATTGATATATAGCAAAATGAATAGCGCAAAAGTCATGAACATGATTTTCATGATAATCAATTGATCGGTACATAAACTAATATACTGCAATGTCACATATAGTATAACAGAATTAAATAAACTAGATTGTATATAAACCATATCCATGAAAAAGCATTCTGATGTATCAAGTTTCATAGTTGCAAAATGATATATATGTTATCTAGAAAATATTAAAGAAATAAAAGCATATGCAAATATAATTAATATCTGTATATTAATACGTGAAGCAAAATTTTTGTATCCCTTTTTAACCTATTTTCCGTCGACGGGTGAACTTGAAATTTGGCATAGTTAAAGTTTATATGGCGGAGAAGTGCAGAAAGTTGTTTATATTATATGAAATGCATTAGAAGTACATTAAATTAATTAAAATATACACTACTCACACTACTACTCGAATTTTATACAACATATACACACATGTAAATAAAAAAGACATTTTGACAGCCGTCAATTAATACGAATTTCAAAAAAGATTGTGAAGGAAGGAGGTTGCTATGCTCGACTGTATGTATTTTTTAACTCTTACGTTCTAATTACCATTTTTCATCCTACATTCAACAATGATATTATAAAATATAACTATTATTGTAATGTTTATTATTTTTTATGGTGAACACACTTCAAGTGATAAATTAATAAAAAAATGAGCCAAATAATACTTTGTATAATCAAAATAAGAATTTTGTTCATAAAAGTAATCCATGACTTAGACATCCGCGGTTGCAATGTTCCAATTCAACCTCATGTAGCAACAAAAAACAATTTATTTTTAAAAGCTAATGGTTGTATTAAAAACATCTTTGTCTTGGATTCATCATTTGAATGTATTGTGCATCCATTACTTTTCCAAACGATGATACTGGACATATCACTATTTCTCATAATGGACAGACTATTTATATTCAGAATATTTTATAGACATTTAATTTAATATCATCCAGAAATACCACCCACCCATGGTGTCGTGTAAAATTAATTGAAAATTGCGTCATAGGTTGCGATAAATTTCTTTATTTTCGTAAAGTTATGTTTGCGTAAAATTTCAGAGCTTTACCACGTAATTTTTGTTTCAAATTTATAATTAATTTCAATTTTCATTTACACATAGATTTTTTTAAATGTTTATATAGTTAAAGATCATGGCAAATAACTGAGTAGCCATTATGAAAACCTTTGATTATAAAAGTATACCCTTTGACAAGAGAACCCTAATAAAGTTCAAACTTTAAACTATCAAATAACTATAGTCGAATATCGACCACTGGGCGCCCACTAGTTATCGGAAATACATGTTAAGCGGATTCGAATTGAATTGTAGTGATAATAAGAAGGTGCGACGACACGTACAACAATCGCCGTGTCTCACCCCTCGTAACACGTTGTCAGGTTTTTCCACGCCTGTTGCAACTTGCAACAGTTACCGCGGCCACTAGACTAGAACAAGCGTTTAATTAAAGGACGCTCACCTCGCGTCGGCCCGTCTCATCGCATGCGCCTTAATTAGTTCATGCCGCCCTAACGGGCGTATTTTGTTTTTCTCGGATAATTTTTAATTAAACGCTTGATTAAAATGAAAGTTTGCGTAAGTAGCGAGCGAGGAACAATCGAGCCGGAGTTTAGGATAATGAATTGATGGTGTTACTACGTTCGCTGGACTCATTCGAGGGAGTTAATTAAAAATCACCGATAGAACGTGTGCAGTCGAGTTTCGAACGACTTTATGAAACTTAGTCGGGGTTCCGGACGTTCTGTTGTTTTCGCTATGTGAAATTAAATATGTCGATATATGGGCTATGTGATATAAGTATTTTGTTTTGATCTTAACTATTCTTAATTTAAAAGAGATTCTCTTTTGAAACCCTAACCGAACAATTCTTTAGTGAATATGTATAGAGGCATAGGTCGAATTTTTTTTAATGGACTAGCGGTTGAAATTCGACCACAGTTCATTAGGTTATTAGTGTCAATATGATAAAGATGTTTTTGCCAAAAAGTGTACAAATATATATTAGTAGACGTAAAAATAGTGAAGTATTACTAATAGACACTTAATTCAAACTTAGACTTCTGATCATTTGGAAAAGATTGTTCCCATAAACGTTACGTTTAAATATTTTAAAATTCGTATCATAATTGTATGTTTTCATTCATGAAACGGTTTAGGTTAAAGGGCGTTTTAAAAAAAAATACACACTCGTAAACTTGTATAACATTGACCTTCATTTTCGGGTAAAAAACCTTTCGAACAGGAGTCCGGTGAAGCTGTTAAGACCTTGGTGGGTCAATAGCGTAGTCAGATCGAAAAAAAAAATCTTTCAAACTTGAAACTTTTCAACGCTAATTTCAAACCTGTACCCATGTAGATATAGTAATGGCCTTGAACCGGAATCCGCTGTAGGTTACCATGAAGAGGAGTGCACCATTTTTATAAGCCTTCAATTACTTGTACCACTTTTTAATTTGCTCTTCACTAGTGTGTACTGTTTGTGAAGTCAATACATTAGATAAATATCGTATAAGGCGTAATTTCTCTATATACTCATACGGGAAACATATCTCTTACAGCGATATGAATCTCAGCATTACTTATAGAGCCGGGAATCACTACGTCAGTATCGCGGTTCGTCATTAGCAAATTCATGTGTTGTCGCTGGCACGCGCCGCTAACGAGTTTCATGCTAACAACGCGCTAACTAGATTCTCCGTTGCGGTGCGACTTAAGTCCTAGCATGTAGTACTGCGATATCTGTACCGCAATTACACAACATCTATGAATAACAGAAGGTTTAATTCGTTTTTTGATGTGAAACATCTATAGCGGCGACTCAAACAGACTGTTGACGTGGCGACGCGTTGTCACGGCATGCGTAGCTACGCTATATGATTTTGAATTTTTAAGTTTTTGTATCTGATGAATATAAACGTTTAATAAATAAAGAGTCATCTATACTTGAAAAAAAAAATATATTTAAATTTTTATTATGCCATATTTATTTCCTGTCGTAAACTATCCTTTTGTGCATATTAATTGTACAAAATAATTTCGATGATTCACATCTGCCAGGCGTCCCACGACGGCTCTCAATTTTTTCAATGTCACTTCGACATGTTACGATATTGTAAGGTGGCACGTCCATATGCTATTCATTAATTGTAGTTCCGAGTGCTCCTTCTGAATCTACGTATTTTATGGTACTCATTAAAAACTTTTGTAATTTGAGACACCAGATAAAGAAACTGTCTATTTCTTTTTAATTTGTATAATTGCCTATAAAGTGATCGTGTTCATTTTTTATTTAATGATTTGTCTAAAATAATAACCTTATACCTTTTTTTTTTTATTAACGTGGGAAAATCCCTAACGGATACCCACCCTCCCGGGGGAGAGGGTGGGTTATGTCCGACTTGCACGGACTAAAACCCCACGGTGTACCGTCGGCCGCATGTTAGGGGCGGCCAGGGACCGTTCTGGCTCTCTTCCTGAAAAACCGCCCCTGAACCTTATACCTACATGTTTATAAATAAGCTTTAAGTTTTGAAAAGAGGAGGGAGATGGATGTAAACTATGTTCAGCATACTTTATTTAAATTTCCCATGTGTTGATATTACATATGAACTATGGTAGTAACCCTATACGATTTCTACAATAACAACAAAACAAGTTGGCCGTAATATTGTGAAAAAGTATCTATGACAGAAAAAAATATTATTAAAATAATACTAAAAGGCATGTCTATAGTAATAGATTTAATTGTTGCTTGTCTTTTCTAGTAAGATATATATCTCATTATATTTTATAAATAAGATGTATAAAGTAATGTTAAAAACAAAATAACTCAATCCAGTTTTCGTTTAATTACACCAAAAAAACATTATACGCAAATTCAGTATAAAAGAAAATATTTTTATACATTTTATGTTATGTCTTTTTTTTTTTAACTTTATTTTTGGCAATCAATCTTTCCGATTATTACTGCTATTGTCACGTAGTCAATAATATCACAAACTTCGTGTGATCATTCCAATATTAAGCATCGTGTGAAACCATATTCTAACAAGATGGTGGATCCCTTGCTAGAACCTTCCAGAGAGTTTTTGTGGCATCTCAGAATTTCATGCTCCGTGTTATTATTTTCCATTCACTTCACTTATGCATAATAAACTAACTATATTACGTAAAACACCACCAAATTTACACAATATATAGTCAAATAACACAAGATTATGAATAAAATATAAAATCCACTACATGACAGACTAAAATCCCGCCAAAAACTCCTATGTTATGTCTTTCAAAATCAACGTCAAGTCTAAACAACCTTTAGATAATATAGCTATCAGATCTGAAGCAACAAGTAAGCTATCCCGTCTCCCAACGCATCCCCGCTTTATTGAGAGCTATCCGTCTTCGGGCCTCGGGTTTATTAGAACCTGCTTCCTATACTTCACTTAAGTAATACTTTTGCATTTTTCAAAACAATTCAATTCATTTATCGTATATACAACTTACTAGCTATGGCCGCTACTTCGTTCGCGTGGAAATTAATGTAAAAAAAGTTGTGTGTGTAATTAAATTATGTACACGCGTTAGAAGTTATACTTCTTTGGCGTAACAAGATAAAAATCTTTTCAAAAATTTTTATCTTTCTCCTTATTCTACGTTTGTAGAAAAAAACGACACTAACAATAGAAAAAAGTATTTAATATATTAATAGTTTTAATACAAAAAAATACAAAGAAACAAAATGTTGACTATAGCTAACTTCAGGGTGTCGGTTTTTCGTGAAGGTGTGCGCGCGTATCGTAAAAATTTACTCATCATTCTTCCTTAACGCGCCAAAAGAAGTATAACTTAAAAAAAGTGACTTATAAATCATCTCTATATATTATTAGGTCCATTTACTTATCTACTTTTCTCGTGTACTTCAGCCGCGTAGTCATTAAAACTGCGATAACTTTTGATAAAGTGAACCGATTTTAATGAAATCAAAAATAAATGTTACTCGATGGTATGCTCTATGGTTTTCTTGGTTTTAATTCTAGCAGTGATACGTGTTTATACAAACAGACATTTCTAAAAATTATCAAAATGTATTTTATAACTTATACCAAGACACCTGAAACTTTTTTTTCACAGAAATCTAAAATGTACAAACGTGTTAGATGTACATACTTATATGTACAAATAGCTATTTTATACAGTCGGCTGGATGTAGAAAACAGACTGAGTCTAAGATCTACAACTTCATACATATGATGCTAAGGACACGAGCAAAATTATAAAGGAGATGACAATTTTTTTGTACACCGTTTTCAGATAATATAAATTTGGCACTTTGAAATATACGATTTATATTAGGATGTATGAAGTAGTGGTAGCGCCAAGCTGAAGCTATTATTGTTTTCAGTTCAGCACGAATGGGTCGGCTCGTCCGGGGAAGTACCACCCTCTCACAGAAAACCGACGTGAAGTAACAGTGCTTGCATTGTTGCGTTTCGTTCGGTCAGTGAGAGAGCCGGAGACCCACCTACTCTCCCCTTCCCTTCTTGTCTCTCCCCCCCCCCCGCCTTCCTCCCAAACACAGGCTGGCAACGTACTTGTGACTCCCCTGGTGTTGCAAGTGTCTATGGACGGTGGTGATCACCTAACATCAGGTGACCCATCTGTTCGTTTGCCTCCTATGATAT
The DNA here is from genome assembly GCA_014332785.1 of Antheraea mylitta. Taxonomy (NCBI): domain Eukaryota; kingdom Metazoa; phylum Arthropoda; class Insecta; order Lepidoptera; family Saturniidae; genus Antheraea; species Antheraea mylitta. Next base: position 295,690 of record JACEII010000056.1, on the reverse strand, counting down.
ATAAAAAAAAAGGATGAAATGTATTATATTATGTTGAAATCTAAGAAAATTGATAATCGAAGAGAGAAAAGAAACAAAATATCTTCCCTGAACGAAAAGTTCTTCCTCTTATCAACACTTTTACAACGGTAATAAATATATTTAAAATAGGTTATCTACATTCAATTTTATTTAAGGGAATTTTTGACTGAATTGCGGTATGTTATGTAGCGGTTGTTTTTAATACAAATTTGAGTTACTTCGTTAATTATTGGTTACATTTCGTGGAATATACCTTGGTTTTTTAGACAAGGTATTTAAAATAACGATGAAGTCTGAAATTAAACAAACTCTGGAGTCGATGGGTCACCATTTCGTTACAAAACTAAAATCATTACAAATAAAAAAACATGCAGATATTTGATACATACAGTTGAATGTATTTTGTTATGTATTTGTTAAGAAAAAATGATAATATTATAAAATAAAAGAAAGTAATTCGTAAACAATAAACACGCGCCAACAATCCGACAAGCGACAATGCCCTACTCGAACACCCCGCTCTAATGATCTCGCAGAGAGGTTTTAAATTATGTTCCTCGCAACAATCCGAAGTCGACACGTACACATCCTCCCCCACCCCTCGACCTCCCTTAATGAATAAAATAACACATCAAGATGTTCATCTCAAATTAATGAGGAATTCGGCGTATTGAGTTCTACAAGCACACAACACACTTCGAAATGAAATACGTTAAAACTTTTATTTATTAATCTGTCAAATAAGAGATATCATAATTGTCCATATATTTTAATCTAATTAATACTGTATGAACGATTAATATTAGTACCTGGGCCACAGCGCCTAGCTCGGTTCTTTACAAAACACGTTACACGGATTTCCGAAGCAACAAATTTCCATCTGAGCTGAGCTATCTTTGTTTTGACAGCGCCGGCGAAATTTACCTTTATATTGTAGCTATATGTGCCTAAAAACTCAGTTAGAAAAAGTTTACTATGAATAAAATCTAGCTAAATCAATTTATTGTCTCTGAAACTACCTACAAAGTTTCACGGAAATAGATGACGCCGTTTCCGAGATTCTGAATATATACAAATATAAAAATATACAAGAATTGCTTGATTCATGGTATTAGATAGATTAGATATATATATAGATAAACGCGAAGGTAACTTATTTTTTTTATTTGTTTAAAACTTTCTATGCCAAACCTCTAAAATAAACTTGTATGACAGATGTAGTTTGTAATCTTGAGGTAGCGATAAACGTACAAATGAAGCCAAGAGAAAAAGGTACATAGATCTAAAGTATTTTTGCCTATTCAACAATGTGCATATAATACATTATTCTTAGTTAAAATTATATTTAATGACTTATCGTTGTACGGCTAAGAGCTCTTTTTTTTCTCGAACTGACTACGCTATTGACCTAGCAAGGTCTTTACAGCTTCACCGGACTACAACTAAGAGCTCTTTACTATTTAGACTCTTCTCTGGACCGATTATTTGTAATAAAATATAAAATCACATTTAAATTATTTTATACACGGACTTTTCACGTAACAACAATAATAAATCATTAAGGTTAGGATACAAAATATTTACAAGAAAATTCTTTGAGATCCGTTGACCTCTTATAAATTATTTTTGCAAAATTTTTGTGATAACATGTGAAAATAAAGATAAATAATTCCAAGACTTTTGCCTTTATTCATCGTACTTTCCAGTACAAATAATTAATTCACGTTACTGAAGATAATCAAAAAATAAGAACAAGCTAGATGAGATCAATTGTCCTATTAATGGAATTATTATGAAATAAGTTATTGATCATAGCAAATTACATTAATTTCCGGTTTTTTTTTTTTCGAAATGACTACGCTTTTGACCCAGCAAGGTCTTAACAGTTTCACCGGACTACTAAGGCGAGCGCTTAAGGCACTCAGCAGATTTTATTTTGGCAACCATCTCAAGAGTGTACGGCACACCGCGGCTTGGCTGTTGCCTGTTGCATGCAAAATCGCAATCTATCTTAGCTAACCTAGCTAACTATTCATATATGTATGAGTTGTTGAAACGTATATGTGTACCAAGCATACACGCCTCATCAACTTTTCCATATATTTATTATCGGAAAATTGAGAGTTTTTCAGTTCGATAAGGGAAAAAAAAGTAAACCCTTCCACTTTCATGTGTAATCGTGTAGGCGTGCACGTGTGTGGGGGTGATCGTGTAGTGTTGTAGCGGTGATGTATATTTGTGTGTCACCGTATCGCGCAAGCAACGCACTCAAGGGCTCCCTACCGAGGGATCGAACCAAGGCTTGAGCCGTTGCCGTGGGAGGCCTAATCGGGTAAAAATCATGATTTCCGTATTAATTTACCCAAAGTGAAATACTTTTAATAACTTTTGATAGACATAAAATACAACATTTGCGAAAGTTCCATTAAATATTTCGATCCTATCAAACTTTAAAGGGTTGAACTCACATGAAACATATTCGTTAATTAATTACACCGGGAAAGGAAACCTTTAATGAAAATCTTCAGAGTTTCCAAACTAAATAAATAAAATTATAAATCTGAAAGGCAGTCACGGGTCGCTATCTCAACGTACCCATGTGCCGAAACTCTGTTAACATACGGTCAAGTAAATAAAACAAATACACGTGTTAATTACTTTTAATTTTAATTAAATCCTTTCGTGTAATTGATCTGCGAATTTTGAATAGGTCTTGTATATGTATTTAATTAATTAATTAATTCCGTTAATTAAGTTAGCTCGCGTACTCTTGTCGCAAGATATCGGTCCGTTTACTTTGAATTCTGTTTATTCTAAATTATCACTGTCGACAACATTTAGTTATAATTTGAATTATTAAATCTAAGTTTTTTATGTTTTAGGAAATTAATGTAATTATAATAACCTAGTAACTCCTTCAAAATATTCAAAGATTGTTAAGGTTTATTGTATATAAGAGATATGATAAATAATATAAAAGAATAAAAATCAAGTTAATTCAAATCAAGTAATTAAAAAAGTAAAACTTCCAAAGACGTGTCTGTACACTACACAACATAAAGACTCTTTCAAGTATCTACTGGAAGCGATTTTCGGTCATCTGTATGCACACTACTCCTACTACAATTACTTCCGTACTACTATTATCCACTGTACAGCAGTTCTATAGAATCATGGTTTCAAATAAAAACCGTTCGTACAAAATACATAGTTATATATGCACTCCAATCTTCTTTATATTTTATTGTCATACTATTAGATTTCTATAATTACTATGTGACCCGTGCCCTTTCGTTGGTTATAGGCATTATCAAGCTGTACTCTCTTGCTCTCGAAAGGAAAGAAAAAACAATTTTTAAACATTCTTCATTAGTTCTCCGCTGCTATTGGTCTTATCGTAATATATATATAGCCTATAACCTTCCTCAATATATAAGATCTCTAACACAAAAATAATTTTTCAAATCTGACCAAGTAGTTCCTGAGATTACCTCCTCCTACAACGTCATAGACTCACAAACTTGACCTCTTTATAATATTAGTGTTGATAAATTATGAAATCAATTTATCATAACATTAACATTATAAGCTATAATATATTTTTCACGCCAAACTATAGAAATGTTTAAATTACCCGTTATATTAACCAAATAATGTGTATATTACAGTCAATGTTTGATAACAAATTAATAATAAATATACAAAGATATGATTCAACATTATTCCTAGAGAGAGACAAAACCAAGTATGTACACATATATTAAGAATGACGGCTAATTGGAAAATCTATTTTGAACCTTCAGCGACACTATAGAGAGTAGACATTCTACTGGCTACAATTTAATGTTTTAATCAAGTAAACACAGTTAAAGAAATGATAAAATATTAATTAATATAATATGCTATAAACTTACCCAGGTACGAGTATGTCGTTTGAAAGCGGCTATAGATGAATTTAACAGGTTTACTTCTATTTTTACTCGTATAATCCCTAAGTTATATATCGTACACGGCGCTCCCGCGAGCGTCCAACACAAATAGATTCGTACATGTTTGTCTTGGCTCGGTTTAATTAATTTTACCTTCATACGCCGATACTGTTTGTCGAGCGTTCCTTAATTGAAAACGCTCTTACCGAAGTAAATGAAACGAAATCCTATTTGCCCCGAATGATTGAGGCGAATTTATCCTTTAAGACTTTTAAAATTTATATTTAACCCTCTCTGTACATTCGATTAATAATTCTCATTAAATTGCTGATGCGGAAATTTCTTTCTCGTTTTTTTATATATTTTAATATCTACTATCACTATATTTTTTGACCAAATTATGTTTGAGTTTTTTTTTTTTCAAATGATCTCGTCAACTTCACTGTGTCTTTCCTGATTTGATGTATTCAAATTGAAACGTTCAAGAAAACGTTGTTTACAAAATAGATATCCACTGAAATGTTTACACTCTTAATCAATAAAGCGGATCTAAATATAATAGCGTCTTATTTTTTACGGAACTATTTTTTAAATCAAGTTAGGTAGTTCAGTCCAGTACAAAAGTTCTTGGAAAATCATAGTGACACCGGACATGTCTATATATTTATAGGTTTATTACATTTAGTGTAACACAAAGTACTTAGAATATTCGAGACGTAAGAGACCGAACTAGTGTGCTTACAATACAACTGAGGAGCACATTTCAACAGCCTCTTATCACTAATTTTAGAGTGTAATGTATATAGTACATCAACAACAACAACAAATCACAGAAACGTAAATAACTAATTAATTTCAATACACTCCCAGTAGAGCAGTTGTTTCGAATTATTAATATTCAGAACAGTTGCAAATAATTAGCAATTCGTCGGTACTACGTTAATTATGTATTAAATACTGCAATTACTACCGTGACGTTTGTTTATACATGGTTTTAAAGGAAAACAAATAAAAATGAATTATTATTGGTAAATTGATATTAATTTTGTGACGTTTCAAACAGCTTTATGTAGGCTACTATTTATTATCCTGCTTATTAATTTGTTTCATGAAGTCCATACAAATGATTATATTAATTATGCTATACCAAACGGAGTCCCAAAGTGTTCACGTAATTAAAAAATAATTAAAGATAAGAGAATGAATAAAGTAAGTAGGGATAATAATAATGTAAGTATATTCATGTTGATGCCGATTTATATATATAAAGTTATCTATGGTATTGAAATATGGTACTTCAATTGATTGCATTATAATTCAAAATAAATCATGTAATTTTAATAGAATTCTTAAATCAATATTAAAAGTTTATTTAATTTCTTAGCAAAAGTTATGATTTTTTAAAACTTTGGTTGCTCTCTCATACGACCTAAGATGGGAAACATACTAATCCTAGAGATGTGACTCCCACCTATATAGATGACTGAGAACAGATTTTCAACTTGAGAGTATCGAAGTGGCCACTAGAAAAGACCATACTACAATGATATGATCTAATCACGAAGAATTCCTTAAGTATTTAGTGCCTGGACGACCGAGCCTAGCTCGGTTCTTTTTAAATTAAAATAAACTGTTAGATTTGCCTCGCAGAATTAGCTTTTTTCATCAAAAACAAATATTAAAAAAACGTGTCTATCACTATCATAATACTAAAATTATTTATTTAATTAAAATAAATTGTTAGGTTTGCCTTACAAAATTATCATTTTTTTACAAAACACGGATTTTCGAAGCAACCAATTTCCATCTGAGCTATTTTGTTTTGACAGCGGCGGCGAAATTTACCTTCATATTACTGCTATACTTTTTCATTGCTTGAAATCTCAGTTAAAAAAGTTTCTATGAATAAAATTTAGCTAAATCGATTTATCGTACCCGAAACTACCTACATACTAAGTTTCACGGAAATAGATGACGCCGTTTTCGAGATTCTGAATATATACAAATAAAATATACATAAATTGCTCGTTTAAAGGTATTAATAATGTATTATATATGTATGTATATATGATAATATAGATAGATAGATTAAAAGAATCGAATCAACGTTGATCGATGTTGTGTCCGACTCCACCACCACGGAGCAATCATCGCTTCACAACACACTCCTTATAATCCAATAGAGATTGATAACATCCGGTTACAACATAAAAAAAAAAACTATTTCTTCATAAAATACTTGTTTAGCGATCTCTAAGATATCTATAATACAGTGCATAAATGTCGCTTTTAATTTATTTTCCATTTTAAGTAACTAGTCATGTATATTCTTATCAACGTAGCACTGTACTAAGTACTGGCCTCGTTTTAAAACATAATTTATTCTGTTTCTTAACAACATTCAGATACCTCTATAATATTACGGTAAGATTAAATTAACTAGCTTACATTGATTTTCAATTTAGGATTTTATTACGTTACGAATTTTCGAGAATAAATTATACACATAAAATCACTTTATTTTTTTAAATCTCTAACACTGACATTTATAGCTGATTACATAAATCTGGAGACAACTACATAATAGGAAATGTTTATTTATTACTGTTGGCAACCCAACACAAATTATGTGCAAGTTAAATTATTGTACTGGCAACTTTTTCCTTCTTACGTCTTACCGCTTAGCGAGTACATACGTGTGTCTTGTGAACAATTAAATATATATAAATACAACAAATTAAAGTGCTTCTTTTAGCAAAATAACAACCCAGCGACATACTAGAACAGAGCCGCACAATTACTATAAAGTCAATTCCGGGATGTATTGTATATTTTATATACAAGGTTTTTGAATTCATTAATACTATATTGAACTTAATAGTTCGTACTCTGTATATGCTTGTCACCAGGCATTTTCTTTTGCAAAAAAATATTGTAAGTAGTGCAAATATAAAAATAATAATGAAATAAAGTTTAATAAAATACAAATACATGTACAATAATAGTGTAAAATATATAATACGTATTACGTTATTACAATATATACGTACTTAAATGTGTTAGTTACCTTGGGAATTTCATTTAGAAGATGCTTAGAAGATACCATAACTGTAATTTACACATTACATAGAACAAAAGAAAATCGCGTGTGTGGAACTTACGGTTCTTTGACTTTAATGAACTATCATTATCAGAATGCCAAATCGTTGGAACACACACCTATGACGCCGATACCGGCAGCGAGAATTTATTTTGTAAACAAATAATCATAAAAGGTGTGTAGAAAAATTGTTCTTTCACTCTTAGCAACAGGATATAGACTGACATTTACCGAAACGCAGTACATTGAAAAAATCCATTACTACAAATTTATAATTTCATATATTTTTTTTTTTATTGAAGCACGACAAAGTGACTGCACTATGCCTGATGGTAAGCATAGTACAATCCAAGAACAGTGGCGACCACCGCCATCGTCGGTCGCCGCTGTCATGCCGGCCATAATGACGAAAGTCACCCGGTACTGGATATGCACTGGCTGATCCCGAAACGCAACGCGCAAAAGCGAGTCACTATGATGGGCTTTTTCGCCATGTACATGGTGGTTGCGACCCAGACGGGCTGTATAACCCTACCACCCCGCTATCGCCATTGCCTCGTTCGTTGATCAGAAGGGTGCACCACGTGCAGGTGAGGTTGGCTTGGGTGTCTCAAGTCTTAAGATGTTACTCGACACTCCTTACACCCCAAATATGAGTAGTTATAACGAGTCGGTCATGTACAGATACCGTTTCCGTCCTTCTTGATTAACGGATACAAGCCGGCAAATCACTGAATACAATGTGTCTAAGCCTCGCATGAACAAACATCTATACAAATTAATAGTACAATGGGAATAAAACCTTTTATTTTAAATACTTTATAGGTCTTATAGTTTGACCATAATCACATATGACGTTAAAGACGTGGTCTAAGATGGTAAACACGCTAAACTTAGAAGGGTTAGCTTTCAAGTACAACTGCTGAAACACTTTTTCTTTATAGGATTTAACGTTCATCTCATCTGTGATGATTTTTTTTATATCAAAGGAGGCAAACAAACAGGTGGTTCACCTGATGTTGAGTGATCACCACCGTCCATAAACACTAGTAACACCAGGAGAGTCGCAAATGCGTTGCCAGCTTGTTTATGGGGTGGGGGTGGGGGTAAGGTATGGGGAGGAGCGAAGGGAAGAGGAAGGTGGGCCCACGGCGCTCTCACTGACCGACGGAAACGCAACAGTGCAAGCACTGTTACTTCACGTCGGTTTTCTGTGGGTCGGGTGGTACCAACCCGGACGACCCGAATTATTCATGCTGAACCCAGTAATAACATCAGCGTAACTCTACTGGTCTAATATGGTAAACACTATAAACTTAAAGGGGCTTCTAAGTACAGCTGCCAGAACATACCAACAGGCGAGGCATATCTTCAATTAGAAGACGGTAGCTATTCAGGAAGACTTAGATAAAGTCCTACCACCATGCTGTAATTATCACTCTCAGTTGCTAGGGTTCAAACCTTTCGACGCGGTGTTTCAAAACGATATCAACTAAGGCATTGTCGAAAGACCACTGCCACAATGCAATGATTTTCTCACGATGTTTCCCTTCATCAAAATCTACGACTTATTTGCAAGGATGTCCAAAAACGCTAACAACAAAGCCATCATCGCTTCAACCTAGATTATGCAACAATCAATGTAACGATTATAATTATAGCTCTTAGAATCTATTATATCCAATCGTAGTGAAGCGAGTCCCCTCGACCAATCAGAATCTATTGATTCCTACCGCGAGTTAAAAACGGCACAATAACACTCATCAGAAAGAAAGTGTAATAATCCTATCGAACCGCGAACGGATAACTTTTTATTGACTCGAAAACCGTTCGATGAGTTGATGAATATTTTTTGCGACATATAATTTATAGCCGAGAAGCAATTCTTTGGTTGTAAATTCTAATTAATGACATTTAATGTTCAACGTTTATTGAAGTCTGGTTTGAACTAAAAAAAATCTAAAGATTTCTTGTTTTATATGACTTTTTTTATAATACTAGCCGAATACCCAGCAACTTGCTATTTTGTCGAGAACTACGTGCTGTAGTGTGTTTGTAGAATATCGCGTATTACCTCAATCATCTTACCTTTTTTGTTTGTGGATGGACTTGGATGAAACAGTTGCTAAATTTTACGGGAAGCTTACCACGACATATCAGTGAAATCGGAATTTGAATCATCCAAGCCGTTTATGGGAATAGCGTGCACAAACTCACAGGCAAAACTACATTTTTTTTTGCTTTGAATAAGTACAATGTATATAATAAATTGGAAAATTGTTCTTTAGGCGCGTTGTGCGATATCTTTTGGCACGAGAGAAACTTCTGATTTCACGTCATGATATGCTAGTAAGCGTGACCGAGCATATTCCGCTTGCGTGGCTTGCGTTAGACTAGCCACGCGTAGTATATATAGCAAGCAGTCTGTGCACATTTAGTATTGTTATTTCGTACTGACACTGCAGCTGATAATATGTATGATTGCTCAATATACTTTTCAAAAATATGTGTACTTATTGCTACGGGTGCCGATAGATTTGAAAATCAGAAGATATAATAGTTTCAATAGGTATACAATTATGAAATACAAATAATTCAGACTAATTAATTTAAAAATTGTAAAGAGAACACAGGGAAATATAGGGATAATGACTGACCCACACGACATCATCTGCGTTAAATCGGTTATCTACCCATTCCAATTGTATTTTCAATCTTGAAAAATCTTAAAAAAACTTGAATCCAAATACAGCGACTCTCACAGTTTCCAGTTATGAATCCAAACTATTCAGAGACTCACTCAAACACGTTCCAAGTTGGTAACACGTTCCAAGTTGGCTTAGTGGCTTATGCATATGTGGAATACATTTCGACGAGGTGCAAGTTTTTTTTTTATATTATAGGAGAGAGATGAACAGACGGATCACCCGATGGTAAGTGATGGCCGTAGCGCCATCATTCATGAACATAAATAATTTTGTTTTGTTTAAAATACGAACGACCGCTAAATTGTTTGGATATAGTTCTTACGAGAATACTAAAATCGCAATTAAAAAATGGGACGGTGGGGAGTATGAAAAGTTAGGGTTATAGGTATTTTTAGATGCTGATTAAAATAAATACAATAAAAAATATTTATGAATAAAATAGAAAAAAAAAAAATTCTAGACAGCTACACCTTAATCACGTACCGGTATTAAATATTCTTTACGACCTATTCTTATACCTACCAAATTTACATAAGAAGTTTCATAAAAATCGGTCCAGCCGTTTCGGAGGAGTTTTAAAACTAACACCGTGACACGATATTTTTATATATTAGAGATAAATTCTCCGTCCTTCATTCTTCAATTCATATTCTCAGCTTTCATAACCGGTGAAATAAATCCCGGTTCGCCTTGAACATATTTCATCGTTATTTATACAGGAATTTGCAATTATAATATAATTAAATTCCTCGTTTATTGCACCAACGTTAATTAATTAAAAGGCAATAATTATTAATCAATTTCCTACGTCTCTTTTATGTGTTGAAAATAAATAATGTAGATATGTATAGACGTATAATAAGTAGAGATTGTACACGGTATAAATAGCGTCACTCGAGTGATTTATAGTGAGTGTTAGCTAGTTTGCGTTATTATCCATTTATCAAAGCCTAACGAGCAATAATCGTGGCGTTTTAACGTATTAAAGGTCGCTTGTTAAAATCGTTACCACCATCCGATATCAATCTCGAGAGATAATAATTTTAATCGTGACATTATATGTACGTAATATATTCATTTAACGAGTTCGATGCGTGATCTCTACGCTGTTATATTTAATGGAATGTTTGTCTTTTTCTACAAGTTAGTCTACTTTTTTTGTGACGATAATTGATTATATTATTTAAGTAGGAGTCTTAATTCTTTTTCGATAGTTTTCTATGAATAAAATCTAGCTAGATCGATTTATCGTCCCCGAAACTACATTCATACTAAGTTTCACGGAAATAGACGACGCCATTTTCGAGATTCTGAATATATACAAATATAAAAATATACAAGAATTGCTCGTTCAAAGGTATATTTAAGTAGGAGTTTTAAATCTTTTTCGATAGTTTTCTATGAATAAAATCTAGCTAGATAGATTTATCGTCCCCGAAACTACATTCATACTAAGTTTCACGAAATTAGACGACGCCGCTTTCGAGATCCTGAATATAAACAAATATAAAAATATTCAAGAATTGCTCGTTTAATGGTATAAGATTGCTCATAATTGTAGGAATGACATATAATATTTAGAGTACGATAGAGACGTCAATAGAAATATATTATTTTTACTCCTTATTGAGCAGTCTGGTTCTTTAAAATCTATTTTATAAATCGTTTCATTTATTTATCTTTAGTAAAAATATATTATTTGACACCCACGATTTCGTCTACGATGTGCTGCGCAAGCGCACCAACACGCAAAACGTTAAAATATATCTACAACAGAACCACGTGTTCTTTGATTGTAAGTGACAAAATCTGAGAAGTTTGACCATCGACTTTGCTATCTACAGTTATATTGTATTTTTTTAAACATCACATTGATAATTCTAACGTTAACCAGGCAGAATCGCTGACAACAGCTAGTTCATCATCACTGTAGGTCTAAATCTTAATGATACTATGGTAACACACAGTGCATTGGAACTGTGATATAATGAGTTACTTTGTGTTAGTATATTAACGGTGTTAAAAGATTCCATCACGTTTCATTGCGTGAGATGCGGTTAGCAATGTCGCTCCGGAGACAATGTACATTAATTTTTACGATTTACTTTATACTCAACACATTAGTGTTAAGTGATTGTCATTTTTTTGTATCCCACAAGAACTAAGAATACACGTACCCTATTCTATAGAATATTAAATCGAATACTGATCAATACTAAATACTAGGTACCGAATAGCATTATTTAAGCTAGTAATGGTACGCTGTAATCACGGAAAATAATTAATTTCACTTAAAATGATTTATAATGGTTTTCCTCTTATATATCTAATCGGTCTCGAGCAGTCGTAATTAACAATTACATACCCAGTTGGGTAATAGTCCCTAGTGGTGTTCCGCAAGGATCTCTTCTGGGACCGCTATTATTTTTGATCTTCGTAAACGATATCGACAATCGACAAATGTTTCCACCATTCACAACTTTTATGCTTTGCAGACGATATGAAAATCTTCTCAGCCGTTTCTTCACCCTCAGATGTCGATGCTCTCCAAGCAGACCTAAGCCGATTAAGTGATTACTGCGCTCTAAATAAGCTAGACCTAAACCCTTCTAAGTGTTCAGTCATCACTTATAGTAGGAAATCAAACATTATCCACTCAGACTATAGTCTGAAAGGGCATAAGATCCCGAGGAGCTCTTGTGTACGAGATCTTGGTGTGATTCATGATTCCAAGTTACTTTTCAAGGATCATATTGATAACATCATAAAAAAGGCATCCCGGGCCCTTGGATTTGTAATGAGGATGTCGAATAATTATAAAGAGGCTAAGACCTTCAAAATTTTATTTTGCACATTTGTCCGTAGTACACTTGAATACGCTTGCCAGATCTTGAACCCGCGCTATCACATATATATATCTCGTATTGAAAATATACAGATAAAATTTCTCAAATAACTTTGCTATCGCCTAAAACATAAATACTCTTCAGACGATTATCTGAAGTTACCTAGCTACACGTCGTGAAATAGCTGACATAACGTATATGATGAACATCATATCCGGTGCAATCGACTGTCCAGACCTTCTCAAAAATGTTAGTTTTAATGTTCCTACAAAAGTTGTGAGACACTATACGCCGATCTATCTTCCATTAGTTTCCAACAATTATCGTCAAAATTCATTTCTGTGGCGGGCGGGTAATAGTTTTAACAGACAAACGAATACATTCAATTTTGATATATTTTGTATCAAACCAGACTCAGTGAGACGGGTACTCAGCCTTGACTTTTTTTCTAAATTTAAATAAGTGTTGATTGCGTTGCTTAGAAAACTGTAACCCACATAATAATTATGTATCCGGATGCCTATTCGTGGAGACCTGTAAATGGTTTTTTGTTACTTTTCCGTAGCAATTCTTGTTAAATAATGCTTTTGGTCTTCCTTTAATAAATAAATAAATAATGTACGTTCGTTTACGCTATAAGTGACCAAACTTTCTTGTCTGGTAGACCACTTGCCATATATTTCAGTTATGCGTAGAACCCCTACTTACCTCATATTGATTTGGTAGTCCGGAGAAATTGTTAAGACCTTGCTAGGTATAATAGCGTAGTCAAATGGAGAAAAAAAATCATATTGACTTTTTGCCAATTCCTCGACTTTAGATATGTTTTGAGAAAAGGGTTTATCATTTATGTACATAGATGTTGTCATGTTACAAAGAAGCATTACTTAAGTAGACAGTATGTGTACATGGATTGTTTCATTCGTAGAAAGCTAAGATTAAATCCAAAGCCTATTTAAATAAAATCATTATCATTGACCCTTATTTGTATTTCATAAGACCATTTTTTTGCGATCCCTCTGCTGTTCCTCGTAGACCTCTGGGGGTCGATTTAAACCACTTTAGGAATCACAAGTTTAACACGATCTGGTTTTAGATAACTAGTTGACTTATCTCATTAATCCTACTAAATAATGTATATTTTATTAATCATCTACTTTGCTTTTTATTAATCTTGTATTAGTGCCGCCAATTACAGTACATTCGCACCTATTGCGCCACATATCAAACAAGTTCCTCGAATTCGTGACAGGATTGTCTTTCAAATATTTCGTCCAATCAAGCGCGTAGTAATTGATTGCGGAGTTATTTTTAATTGTAAGACATGTAGGACATTATTCTTATACATTTTTATCATTTGTTAACTGTTTCTTCTACATTTTACTTTTGGCAACCAATCTTCTATATTATTACTGCCATTGTCATGTAGGTAATAATAATATTACAAGCATCTTGTGTTAATTCTGACAAGATGATGGCCGCCTTCTTAGAACTTTCCAAGGAGTTTTGATACTTCAGAATTCATACTTCATCGTATTATTTTTCATCCATTCCACTTGTGAACAATCATTAAAATATATTACGTAAAATGCCACCAATATTATAAAATATAGAGATACACGAAATCACTGTCACTATATATTAAACAAAGTCCTCTACCACGTTTGTCTGTCTGTCTATTAGCAATAAATTCAAAAACTACTGAACTGATTTTCATGCGGTTTTCATCAGTAGATAAAGTGATTCATGAAGACGGTTTAGATATATAATTTGTCAAGCTTTTTTATTATCAGAGTAGGTCTGGCTAGTTATGAAGAAAAGCCATTACATAAACTATATAAAGTCCCGCCAAAAACTCTATTTGGTTATCTAATTAAATGTATTATTTGTTCCAGAATGTTCGGTTCAGGTGGGGCATGCGCGGCATGCGGGCAGGCGATACCAGCGAGCGAGTTCGTCATGAGAACGAACGCGCCGCAACAGCCGCTCCACGTTTTCCACATAAAATGTTTCGCGTGCTCCAAATGCGGCTCACACCTTATGCAGGGCGATAGGTAATTAATACAGTATTCATAATTATGGACATATTGAAGCATGTTTCATTATTCTAAGCGATGACAGCTTATTTCCTAGAAAAAACCCTAACGAGGTTGAGTTAGAAGTTTTCGGTGAAGGAAGGCATTCTGATGTATAGAATTTTCTAAGTCCACCTGGGTAGATACTTACCTGATCTGAAAATTGCGTGTCGTGCTTTTAAATATCAAAACATTTTGTTTTAATTATAAGGTTACATTACATAATTAGTTATTGTTCAGTTTTTTCCAAATTTGTAATAAATACGATAGTTTCTTTTTAACTTATACTGCCAACAGTCTGTTGGCCAGTACGTCATAAGATGTACATTCATTTCGATGGAGCTTAAACCATTATGGTTTTGATAAGTCCAGGGATTAAATAAAAAAGGCTAAATGTCGGGGGTGTCGCGGAGCTTGCTCACACTACATAGTACATATACGAATAGAGCGGTGTGCGGTTTATAATGTAGTACCTATTTAGTCGGTAAGAGTGTTCGGTGTCGAGCCTCTGGGTGTTTCATGTAGGATTATTCTCCACATAAAAAAGGAAGTTAAATACGAAATTAGGGGGGGGGGGCGGTTAACGTTTTGGGTTAGAACGTTTAGACTATTTCCAAACGCTTGACAGTAGTTAATGCGTTTTTAGTAACAGTCAGCGATTCTGTTAGATTATTATTATTCCTGGGTATATTTGATTTGAATCGCCGTAGGTATTACATGCTCGCGGGTTCCCTGGTCTGCGAGCAGGACTGGCAGAAGCTGATGAAGAGCGCGAACGCGACGGGAGGGGGCGCGACGGCGCCCGTGCGCAAAGGCAAAGTGGGACGCCCGCGCAGGTCGCGCGAATGAGCTCCACCGAGGCACGCGTTGCAACACTCTCATAAAGACTACGAGGAGGTTCGTACCTCGCTTTACACTTTTTTTACAGGGTTTTAATTAAACTGAACTATAGGTAAGACACATTGGTTTAGAAGTTTCAGCGGTGGAATGTCAATTTCATGTCCATTGTTTCGAACTCCGCCATGTACTAAAGAATTCTTCAGAATTCGTGTAAAGTTACTAATTTAGTATTAGTAACGCCTTGTATTGATGATGAAGGAAAACATATGAAGTAATATGAACCTCAGAAATGTTCTCGTAGAATGTATATAGAACTGTGGCTCTCTCGGAGTTTAAAATTGTAAATACATAGTGGGCTGGCGTGGTGATTATGTACATGCCTTCTTTCGGGAAAAGACCTATGGCTCGGCAACGGGTCTCTTTACAGGCTGTTGTGATCTAATGATGATAATAATTATGTAGTGATACGAAACTGGCGCAGTAGCAATAAGCCCTAATATTGAGGCAAAAGTATTGTGTATTTTATTGCCATGGAAAATTAGAGCAAACGGTGTGGTGCGCATGCGCAGGACAACGTAGACAAAGTCGCGAATATTCGCTAGTTAAATAACTATTATTTCAATTTATATATTACCTCAATTATTAGGCTAATTAATTAGATATTATTTATATTATACAAATATAATGTAAAAAAGTAACTGTATTCCTGTTATACTTTGTCTCCTAGAGTTTCGGAATTTTCTATATGTGATGTATATTTACAACTTATCATTTGTAGTAGAAGTCGAGTGTATGTAGCAAACAAACAACTAATAATAATTTAACAATAGTATTCTTTATTTACTTATAGAACTTTTTTTATGATATCGAAATATTAACCAAAAGGCTTAATGAATAGCGTAAGCACAATTTCTATAAGATTTAAAAGCAAATCAAACTCTAGATTTCTTTTATTTTGATAACTCTTCGAACTAAATTTTCGATGTGTTTTAAACTTAGATATCCATAATACAGATGATTTATAGAATGTCCTTAATTATTCAAATAAAGACCTGTGGTCCGCGTAATAATAATAATTAATTTTGTTTTAGTTAATAAGGGCAATTAGGGCCGACATATCGCATTTAGAATAATAATTTACATAATAGCTCTTGTTAAGTCTACCTTGATTTTTTTTTTGTTTTTAAATCAATCTATGCATATAAATATAATTGAAGTATCTGTTTTTCATTCGTGTTTAATCTCCGAAGTAGTTTAATCAATTTTGACAAAAATTACTGACCGACAGAAAATTATTCAGAGTATTATCATTACGCTTTTCATTAGGAGATAAACAGTGATGATAAAATTGAGCAGATGTAACTATAAGTGTCCGGGTATTTTCATATTTTCTATATAATGTAGATCTTAGACGTAGACTAGTAAGGCAAGCGCTTAAGGCACTCAGCCAATTTTATTTGACTACTAGCTCAAGGATGCACGGCACATCTTGGCTTGTTTGGTGTCACTGTATCGCGAGAGCAGCACACTCAAGGGCTCCACGCCGAGGGAACGGACCTAGGCTTGAGCCGCTGCCGAGGGAGGCTTAATCTGGTGTGCGAGAGCGAAATTTACCCCCAAAACACGGCGGCGTGATCTGTGGCTACGCGGGCGTGGGCGTGAACACGCTCTGTTTGGAGAGACAGGCTGGTACTGATCGTTCGCTGCCGTTATTTCATCGGGAGAATCGGTAAAAATATATCGCGGACGTCTATTGTAGCGCGCAGCGTTGGGTACGGTTTCATATTTTGCGGTGTATGTAGATCGCGATACCGGGCTCCGAAGTCTACAACGGACAGTTTTGCGTTTTAACTTGCAACGGGACTGTGTGCTGATTCTTTTTTGTATGTGTGATTTTTCGCCTTCTATTTCAAAAATAATAATTATATCTAGAAAGAAAGATCAAGAACGGCTAAGTTATTATTTTTCCTTGTATGAGGGATATGGAAATACAGGTTCAGGGATAAACCAAGCCATCCCGTGTCCCTTATATATTCGCGATAACGATAAGGGTTATAAGTAAAATTACAATTTAAGAAAATATTTTGATCTACATATCGTATGAAACAAACTCCTTTTCACAAAAACAAAGTCTCGTACACATACTAGTGTAGTTTTCGTGACAACTCCATTTTATGATATATTTAAGTAATGCTTCTAGAATATTAGATTTTCTTGATTTACAATTCGCATTTTTTTACATATGCTTTATATTAAAGAACATTATTCCGTGAACAAATTAATGAACATCTGAATAATCAAACGGGTAGCAAATAAATCATTGTGAACCAATTTTATTTTAGTTCAATTTAAAATGTTTATTCATATAAGAGGCAATAATTTATGAGTCATGCTAAAATGTAAATCTAGTTAATAAGCAATTCGTGTAACTTTTCATAACCGTACCACTCGCGCTGGTCTTCGGAGCCACAGTTTTACGGTGAATCCTATCTGGGCACGAACTAAAAAGTTCGCTACGTCCTATCTTTGCCGTACCGTGAAGCTGTGGAACAATCTCCCGGCCAGTGTGTTTCCTCCTTCCTATGACATGGGGTCCTTCAAGTGCAACGTGAAGAGACACTTACGCAGGCCGGCATGACAGCGGTGACCAGCGATGGATAGTATGTCTCTCGGTGGTCGCCACTGTTTTTGGATGGTACTATGCTTACCATCAGGCATTGTACAGTCACTTTGCCGAGCTACAATAAAAAAAAAAAAAAAAATACTGACTGGACCCAATATAACAATAACAATTATCCAGAATAAAACCGTAAAAAACGTATGTACGAGTGTGAAGGTATATTTACGAAAACCGTAAAAAAATTTATAGCCGGTTTATAAAAGCCAGGCGTCTCATAAAAATAATTTATGACATTTGTTTGATGATTTATATAAAAAAAAATCTTTTATACTAAATAGTTAGAGATAGTTTATTCTGGTTGCATCATGTTTTTTCATGCTCATAGTTTATATGTTTATCAAGGTCGCAAATTGTTCTACAATACTATAATAAACTTCATCTGAAATATTTTATTCAATAAAAAATGATTCTGCACTAAATATCGTTTACTTATTTCTTCTTTTTCTTCCATGTTCTTGATCGATCTTTATTCTAGATTACTTCTAGTCATTTACTGTTCGAATGAGATGACGGCGCCCGTGTTGGAATTTTTTTCCACTTTATTTTTACCAATCAATTTTTGAGATTATTACTGTCATTGTCGCGTAGTCAATAATATTACAAGTGTCGTACGATCATTTCAATATTAAGCGTCGTGCGGGCCAATATTCTGACAAAATGGTGGATCCCTTATTAGAAACTTCCTGGGAGCTTTTGTGGCATCTCAGAATTTCATGCCCCGTGGTATTATTTTCCATTCACTTCACTTTTCAGTTTTTTTTATTCGTGAAATTATTATCTGAACTTGTTGGTATTTTTTGTACTGTTATTTAATTAGCGGACATAAATAGAAATAATAACACGAAACCATAATTTTATATGTCACTAAAACTTTCTGGAAAATTCTAACATTGGAGTTTTTGGCGGGATTTTAGTCTGTCATGTAGTGTGTTTTATTCATGATCTTATGTTATTTGATTCTATATTTTGTAAAATTGGTGATGTTTTACGTACTATAGTTCAGTTATTGTGCATAAGTGAAGTGATTGGAGAATAATACCACGGACCATAGAGTCTGAGTTGCCAGAAAATCCACCTGGAAAGATCTAACAAGGGACCCACCATCTTGTTGAAACATTGTAACATGACCCTAATTGTGTAAAATGTGTTATGATTTTGATTGAAACAAAACATTGATATTGGCAAATGCTTCAGTGGAGCCAAAACAAGAAAAAGAAGATGTATGATCAATTAACAATAATCCCAATTTACTTATATCGTGTACCATAATATACTTTATATTATAAAATGGAGACAGATTAAAATACAGTCATGCGATTTCTTTTTTTCTGTTTAATCTGCGTTTTAATAATACAGATAAAAAACTTTGTTATATTGAATCGTGACATCATAAAAACGCGAGACCTCTATTATAAATTAACCGTGGGCGGGAGGAGTGACCTTTGAAACCATTATTGCGTTGTTGATTCTTGTGTACGCTTCTATTAATTACTAACATTAATTAATCACATGTCCATTATTATTCATCCGTCGTCAATTGAGATTAATTAACACTCAGAATTATAATTAAATTCATATATTGTGTGAAGGTATAGGATAATTAGAAATTGTTTATGGGCCCGCCTGCCATTTCTTATAATACAGGTTCGAATTCTAATGGAATTAAACGGTTTGACTCAATGATATTACAATATTGTAATATGTTTTTCCATAGATGAATGTTGTTAACATTACTTTTCTGGTATAAAATTCCTTAATCCGATTACATTGGGTTAATTGGTAAAAATACTCACATAAAGAAAAAAAGTTATGCCCCTCCGTGCAATCTGCTCTCGCTCTCATCTCTCTCTCTCTCTTACTATTATATATTTTCAATACTAGTGTGTATTGAAATTCAAGCAGATCAACATCGTATGCTGCCCATTCTATATAACCTCAATACTGAACCCGTTGAAATTCCATTTGTATTCAGTATTTTTAATATAATGTATTTTCTATATTTAATTTTTTATATATATTAAGTAAAAGTTTCGGATTTGATTCCTTCGCGTAAATGAGCTTCTTTGCTCCTGGGGGTTCGACAACTACACTTGAGAACCAGTTCCCTCTAGTTATCATTCTAAAATACGTCGTCCCTTAGTATTAGGTGAGATTGTAGTCAAGCGTTCAAATCACATACAGATAAAATAGCAGTCCTAATAAAAAAAAACACGAAACCTGGCCAAAGCCTTACACTGTCCGTGATTTTAATGATAAAAAATATAAATAAGCACGAACAGAATAAAATAATGCTCTAATCTGTCTTTTCCATTCCATTAGAAACATTCCAAAAACATGACCTGAATGATATATGTAAATAACAAAGTTATTAAAGGAAGCATAAAGATAAATTGGAAACGTAACAAACGTGTTAACCTAAATACTTTACTATACGCATACATAAATTTACATAGTTAACAATTAATAATAGATATTGCCGTTTTAAAATAAAAAAACTTGTTTAATTGTGCACACACCGTTATAATACAAACAACAATACAAAACAGAATTTGTTATCTAATTGTATTTTATACATTAATTTGATTTATATAATATGCGAAAAAAAACACAAATATGGTAATACCGTGATCTCAATTAAAACTGTGGGAAAGAATATCACAGTAAAACCTTAAAAAAAAAATTTTTTTTTTTTTTGTAGCACGGCATAGTGACTTCACTATGCCTGATGGTAAGCACAGTACAATCCAAAAATAATAGCGACCACCGATTGACACACTGTCCATCACCGGTCGCCACTATCATGCCGGCCTGTAATAAGCTGGATATGCACAGTCTGATCCCGAAACGCGACTCGTAGAAGCGAATCACTATTACGGGCTTTTTCGCCATATACATGGTGGTTGCGACCCAGTCGGGCTGTAAAACCCTACCACCCTGCTCTCGCCATTGCCTCGTTCGTTATTCATCAGGGTGCACCACGTGCAGGTGAGGTTGGCTTGGGTGTCTCAAGTCTTAAGATGTTATTGGACACCCCTTACACCCCAAAATATACTGAATATTTTGCATCTAGGGTGACATTAAATATTGCATATACAAAGTAATAAATATTATGTCGATAGGATTACGACTATCAATTGTACAAGAGCTAAAACCTCTACTGTTTTAACAAATTGACGCTATTGACACCCGTTGGGACATATACCGTATTTTTCGCACGCGTATTGTTTAATCATGTAGAGTTTAAACAAAGAGTTATTAGATACATTAGCTTTCCTTTCTATTTTCACTTATTTTAAAATATCGCAATATAATATAATATTCAACGAATAAATAAGTATATCTACCTTAATGAGATAAAGTATCGAATTGTACCAAACGCTCCATCCAACAAACTAGTTCAATATCATTGGGTCATGTCTTCTGCAAAACCAACTTGGTGATGAATAAACCAGTTATTTTGCTCTAAATATTATCCATTTTTTTTTCATTTTGCGGTAGTTGGACTTATTGATCCAACCAATCTAATAGTGCCCCACGTAAGCAATATAAAAGAACTTGATAAAAAGAGAAACATAAATCCGCGAATAATAAGATTCATGGTTTCCAAATTCTGATCAAAACGTCCTCGGCCTTACTTCATTACGGTTCTTAGTAACTACCACCAAGTGTATAAAAATTACCTAGAAAATAACGCGAAATAGTCCAATTGCTTCATCTGAAAATTCAGTACTAAAATAATCATGTAGCACGAGTCAACGTTGCAGCCTAAATGGAGTTTTCATAAAAAAATCCATTTACAGAGTACCTCTGATGCAAGTCTATTCAGGTTTTTAAAAAATTCAAAAGTCATAAGTGCAGGGATAATGGACTTTAGCTTTATAAACCACTAGCCTCTGCCCGCGACTTCGTTCGCGTGGAATAGATACACTAACACGCAGCAGACATTCTCAAAAGCAAAACACATCCCGATTTTGAAATATTTTTCATCGGTGCTTTGCTCCTATTGGTCTTAGCGTGATAACATATGACCTATAACCATTATCGACAAATGAGCTATATAACACTGAAAGAATTATTCAAATCGGACCAATAGTTCCTGAGATTACCCCCTACAACGTCACAATGTCACAAACTCACAAACTTAACCTCTTTATAATATTAGTATAGATTTGCTGTCCTGCTAACTGAACATTATGAATTAACAAAACTATTGTTATTATTTATCTATACTAATATTATAAAGAGGTAAAGTTTGTGACGTTGTGAAGTTGTAGGGGGTAATCTCAGGAACTATTGGTCCGATTTGAATAATTCTTTCAGTGTTATATAAGCTCATCCATCGAGAATGGTTATAGGCTATATCTTCATGCTAAGACCAATAGGAGCGAAGCACAGATGAAATATATTTCAAAATCGGGATTTTTTTCCTCGTTGAGAGCTCCCGCTGCATGTTAGCGTTAGCCCAAGGTAACTATTACTGCGCGGACGAATTCGCAGACAGGGGCTAGTATGTTATAAAGAAAAATCGTTAGCCACGTCTGTCTGTCTGTTCGCGATGAACTCGAAAACTACTAAATAGATTTTCATACTGTTTTCACCAGTAGGTAAAGAGACTCACGAGGAAGATTTAGATATACAATTTATCAAGTTTTTTTTATTATAAGAGCAGGACATCGACCTCTTGGACGTTAGTCAAAGAACTGTAAATGCTTTGGAATGTTAAACAAATCCTAATTTTTCTAAAGTTAATATATGTCCACTGTTTAAAATCTTTTGATGAAGTCAAGAATAAATCTCTTCGTATCTTGTTAATTGCTTAATAACTAACTAATAAATATTCCAAATCTCGGTCAAGTATAACCGTTGAAAGATAATTTAGTTTAACCGCATATTTCAATTAATCAAATTAAAAGTATATTCTAGATGTTATGCATAATTCTTTGTGGAAAAGAATATATCTGATTGTACATCGTAATGACTTAGTAATGAAATCAGTTGAAATATCTTGTATTAGCGGGTCTGGCGTTGGTTGTACCGCCCCGATAATAAAAAAAAACCTGAACGTACTATATACCTAAACCTTCCTCATGAATCAGTCTATCTACTGGATAAAACCACATAAAAATCTGTTCAGTAGTTTTTAAGTTTATCGCAAACGAACAGACAGACGTGGTCGTTAACTTTGTTTTATATTATGTAATGATACAACTTTTAATTTGCATTCATTAGGACAATAAGTTCATAAAAAAAAACAATTATATTTAATTTAATTTATAGCATGTTGCTAGAACTTTTTGTAAGTCAGCCTGGCTAGCTATCACCTTCAAATTTAAAATCTGTCATCAAGTACCTTTTGCCACTTGAGACCCAGTCCTATCTAGGTTTTTTTTATATTATAGGGGGCAAACATACAGGTGGATCACCTAATGGTAAGTGATCTCCGCCGCCCATGGACACTAGCACTACTATGGGAATCGCAAGTGCATTGACGGCCTTTTAAAGAAGAGTACGCTCGATTCTTGAAAGTTTAGCGTATTTACCATCTAACGCTAATACCTATAAAATATGTAAATAAAGTCGAGGTGCTCATAAGGATTGCCGAAAGAAGTAAAAATTCAAAACACAAGACTTTAAACTTTTTTTTTATGTCATAGGAGGCAAGCGAACAGGTGGGTCACCTGATGTTAAGTGATCACCACCGTCCATAGACACCAGCGACACCAAAGGAGTCGCGAGTGCGTTGCCAGCCTGTGTTCGTGGAGAAGGGAGGGTGGGGAAGAGAGGAAAGGGAGAGGGAGGCAGGTAGGCCTCCGGCGCTCTCGATGACCTAACGAAATGCAGCAATCCCACAGCACTATTATTTCACGTCGTTGTTTCTGTATGTAGGGTGGTACTACCCCGGGCGAGCCGACCCATTTATACTGAAACCATTAATAGTTTCAACGTGGCTTTACCACCTACATAGTGTGTTCTCTTTTGAATTTTGAAATTAATAATAGTGTGAGTTATTTAAATTTCATAATTTATAAATTGAAATTATTATAATTAATCTCTCTTTCACGTTTATTAGTGCTCCGAACAATAATTATAACCTTTTTTACAAATTTTTTTAATTCGTCAAACAAGATACAAAGATGCAGTGTCAATACACAGTCTCCTATACTACGCGCCGCCGCGAGTCTGACGCAAAGCGCGCACGCGCAATACTTTTAGCTAGCATTTACTAGTATGTCGTGACGCGAAATTATAAATTTATCTCCTGTCGAAAATTTTCACTCAACGTGCCCAAAGGAGTTGTCTCTTTAAAAATGATAACAGATTTATGCATATTAAATACATCAGTTCGATTGAGACGTGTGAAACCACATAGGGATTTGGCAAAGAAACAATTAAGCTGTTCATTGAACAACAAACAAAGACTCACTTTGTTTATATGAGAGAGTCACTCGTTCGGAACACGAAGTTGCCTCGTCATAATACACCGAAGCGTTTTCTAAACACGCTGAAACTACAAACAACCAAACTACTACGGACGCTAATGATATTTATTAGTGCTTTGAAACTGTCTAATTGCAGTACTTGAGGGGCGGCGTTTATGTTATTATCTCGTAGTGTAGGCGCACCATAAATTTTAGAAGCTGGGACAGAAAATATTTACTTGAAAAAATTTGACACTAATAGAACGTGTATCTGACATGACTCGTCAAAATTTTCGTTTACGGTAAATATTTCTCTGTTTCGTATTGATTATTTTATTTTCCTCCATGATTGCGCTAGTGACATTACTAATAGATGTGTGAATAAGAAAATAATATATAGCAAATAATATTAATTACCTAAATTACCTACTAATTGTTAACCAAAAAAGTATATTAGCCCCTTATTATGTATATACGTAAGGAAATGAAATTTGGAGCGTAATTACCTTTTTTCAAATACTTAAATTCTAATAACTTCCAGACTTTTTTATCTGAAATAGATATGGCACAAAAGGCTGTAAATAGATGACGCTATGGATATGGTAGTTTGTATATATTTTGAAGAAGACAAAAATGAAATTGCTTTTTGCAGTAAACATGCAATAGCATTCTTATTTTAGGCGAAGGCGTTCAAAACTAATGGAACATTTTATATCAGCTACATGTTACTAAAAACATTGTATCTTTAATTTGGTACTAATGGTAAATTGTTGTTGCTGTAAATGCTGTTGTTAATGATGGAACAAATAAGATATGCGCTTTTTATAATTTATTATATCATACAACATACCGTACATAAAACAACGTGTTTTAACTATAAAAAATATAAAATAAAAACCATAACACATAACAGATAAGTTCCAATTATCTGTAATGTGTGGTAACCGTAGAAGCAACGAGTCGGCCATTGTCCAAACGCCGCAAGGCGGGCCGAAGTCTCACTCATCCTGTGCTTTGCCAGCAACGTTCACAAAATGCAGCAACCAATCTCAAAGTTCAAACCCGGACAAACTTTTTCCGTCTACTCATGTTGTCAGGGCTATTAATCGACTGATTTCGTGATTTGTAAACCTTACATTGGGGTTACATAGGTTGAATTAGTTAATTAATTTACGTACTGTATAGAGTGGTAATTCCCACGAGTTACATTCTTGATTCATATTAAGGATATAATTATTAATTGTTTACTTTGCTACGCCTAGGATTTATTGATCTTTTTGGTTATAAAAAAATCGTACTGGACTGTAAATACGGCGATAAAACTCGAAGCAAGATTTGTTCTACGTTTTCATGTTTTATGTTAGAAATAGTTTGGCTGTTCGTTTATGGTTCAAGTTATTTCTGATTAATATTATGTATTCTTAATAATATCTAACAACGAATTTGAATTTTACAAACATTTTTCTTGCAGAATGAAATTAATAATATAGAAAGTGATTTTCATTCTCACATATATTTCATTTAGCATGTAGCTTTTAGGTAGTCTTGATTGATTACAAGATAAACTAAATAAACTTTTTTTAACATTATGATAAAAATGACTCCATCTTATAATGGACAAAGTAAAACTTCAATATCTCTTAAGCGTCTCTTAAATCCGTTAATAAATCCACAGAGTTAACAAAGAGCCGGTAGTTGTTATTACGTTGAGCAACCATAGCCAAAGGCTCGATGTTAATTGGAAAACACCTGAAAATGACAGCCTTTATAGTGGGCATGTTTGGCGTAAAAATCAAATGCGGAACGGCCAGCTCAAAGCAGTGGTCCGAGCGCTCGGCCGCTTTGTAACGCGATTAAGGGAACTTGTCGAAAGTTAATTAAATAAGGTTTTTCCGAATTACCTGGTTGAGATCAAAGTGCTTAGTTGAGAGTTAACAAAGGCTGGCTGCGGGCGAGGCCGGCGTGCTCTCAGTGCACCGGACAGGTTAGCTCGCAGACTATCAAAGAGCGATTGTGAGTGATTCGCTTCTATTTGTTAGGTATCGGTTGTATTCAGTCCAATATCGTAGATGAAGACTGTCTATTTTGCAGAAAGGAGTGTATTGTATTAAAGATGGGATTCTTCTAATTTGAATGGTTTGGTTAAGGTAACGCAGCATTTCAACTAGTCGATGTATTGGTAATCTATGTATGGCATCGGATGGAAACGTTGCCGTGTATGTCATTGGTGGATAGCCAAGAACATTAGCCCTTCTAACTTTTTATACTTTGTAGATTTAGTGTTTGACCTAATAAAGTGACGATGTAACCTAAGATGAACCTTAATGGATTTGCTCTTCGCTTGCGCGATACGGTGACACACAAATATACATCACTGCTACAACACTACACGATCACCCCCACACACGTGCACGCAACACGCTTGCACATGAAAGTGGAAGGGTTTACTTTTTTCCCTCATCGAACTGAAAAACTCTCAATTTTCCGATAATAAATATATGGAGGAGTTGTTGAGGCGTGTATGCTTGGTACACATATACGGTTCAACAACTCATACATATATGAATAGTTAGCTAGGTTAGCTAAATAGGTCGCGATTTTGCATGCAACAGGCAACAGCCAAGCCGAGGTGTGCCGTGCACCCTTGAGCTAGTTGCCAAAATAAAATCGGCTGAGTGCCTTAAGCGCTCGCCTTAGTAGTCCGGTGAAGCTGTTAAGACCTTGCTGGGTCAATAGAGTAGACATTTCGAAATAAAAAGATTTGCTCTTATATAAAGTTGACAAAATATACCTATAGGTGTTCGATGGTGAATAAAATAATCCATCCTGATATTTTATTTTATTGAAAGCTTAAAATCGTTGTAGAATTTAAATCTACGTTGATTGACGCGCATTCTGAACACAATAAGCTAACAACTCTATTGCGAGTACTTTTAATACTGAAATCTTATTTTATGAAGTTACAGAAAAATAACTATCTAAACCCTTACTGGTATATCATTATATCGTTATTTATCTTGGCTTAATTCCTGTGCAACAACTTTACGACATATCAACCATTTGTGTTATACTCGTGTAATAAATCATTTGCAAACAATATATTTGTACAAACGACGTGTTAATTGAAAAACCTGAGGTGTAGTTGAAACATATATATCAACACCAAGTAATTTTTTTCGCAAAATACACACCAATGTGTGTGTTAGTTTAATTCCCACAGCCTTCGAATGTATCATCCTCGGACTCTTCTCGCTTTATCATCAAGCAAGATGTGATCTAGTTTAAGATACCCTTGTTCGTAAACTTTAGCTGATTTATATATTTATTTTATTTAATTATTTAAACGGTGGAATTATGATCGGACGAACAGCACCCCCCGTGAAATCGGCTCGGGCGTCGAACCCGCTACCGTTGTATCGCGTGCTGCGATCGATCAGTCACTCTCACCTGTAATCACTCCCACATTAATTACTCGTAAAAATGGCATGATTAAGACTGTATATTTTATAGTATCATATTTTTATAAATGTTCTGTTACCCGTATAAATAATATTAGATATTCTGTTTTTGTCGGGCTCTGACTTGTCACAAGATGGCTAATCATGTATTGTTTTTATATTTCACCAGCGGACCTGGCGGAGTTGTCCCGCCCTGGTAATAAAAGAACCTTGGCAAGTTATATACCTAAACCTTCCTCATGCATGACTTTATCTACTGGTGAAAGCAGCATGAAAATCCGTTTGGTAGTATTTCAGTTTATCTTGAACAGACAGTCAGACACAGACTTGGCAGAGAACAATCTTCTATTGTTTGACTGTATATTTTGTAATATGTGTTTGCTGTGAGCTTTCGATGGAAGAATATATCTAGACGAATTCTAGATAATCGCATTAATTAAACCACAAACTTTTTAATACATAATATTGTATGAGTAAATATAATTGATTTGTCCCATCCTTTAAAAGCAAATTATAGTAATATATCAAACTATTAAATCAAACAAACAACCTTTACTTATATAGTAGTATTTAAACCATTACATTAATTACTGGTAAGGCAATCAGTCCGAAACAAACTACGTCAAGATATTAATATTTAATTTATTCATTAACTCGGTTTCGTGTCTAGTTTAGTTAACGGTAATACTGAAGCGTCCCCGTGTTCAATTATCAACAGTATTTCAACTTTACGAAGTAACCTATATATACTAAGTTTCGTACTTTTCTCTAATTATACCAATGTTCGCCAATTAAAACTTATTTCAACCTGCATTGTAATTAAATTATCAAAAGAAAAACAGTGACATAAAAAACAACTCTCTAGTTTGTTGTCATTCATGTTCAAAATGTATCATCCAATACATATTTCTTTCAGTAACGATGTTGTGAATGTAAAAGGAACCGAAATATTTCATATAGAAAGAAAGAAGAAAACAAACTATACTCGTAATATTTAAGAACTGTACCTCCTTCAAATCAGCTTATTATATGTAGTCCGGTGAAGCTGTTAAGACCTTGCTGTGTCAATAGCGTAGTCATTTCGAAAAAAAAAAAAATCCTTCAAATCAGCCATACGCTACAGACTACTACAGTACAACTAAACAGTACTGCAGCTGTGATTTTCTATCGGGGCCCAAATAAGTTTGTTACATCAGCCTATAAGAGATCCATTGAAGGTCCATAGGCCTCTTCTCGAAAGAAGGTGTGGGTACAATGGTGGGTTCTATACTTTCCTCACGATATTTTCCAGCAACGTCAGCCAATAGTATTACTAATTTGATTTAGAAAATGTACACGAATTTATAACCTTTTTTAGTACATCATTATCATCACCCTGCCAACCATCAACAATGGACCCACTTCAGGACCATAGGCTCAAATCTCAGCGTAGGGAAGTACAATCGGTGAATAAACGAAATATTATATAAGAAAATAGTATTCTCAGGCGTTACGCTGAGAAAACTTTAATTAACAACGTATGTTCACATGTGTAGACAATTTATATTTCGTGGTCTAATTTAAAATGAATACCGTCGTGGCGGAGGGTTAGTGGAAAATTTGAAAAGTTTGAACGGCGACGTCCCAACCCCTCCGCCGCCGCCGCCTCTGGATCGCCTATTGCATTTTTATGTGATGTAGACAGCCTCTTAGCTTATTAGGGAAGTCGGTTATTCGAGGCCTCTAAGAACTTTGCGAATACCACGCCGGCTAGTGACCTCGAAACGACTTTCCCACAATTAATTAGCTAAATGGATACCTGTATTTCTGTTTCAATTTACGTTATCACATTATTATAATTGTGTAATTGATTTATTATGTAAGGTATTAATTACTATTATAATGTAAAATTTCACCAAACAAAATGTTTAACGTTGTAGGTTATGTTTCTCGTCTTGTTAGATCGCTGTTAGAAATGTCTTTATCAAATACAAACAAGTATTTCTCAACTCTTTTGACAAGAAAAAACAACCAAAAGGGTAGGAAAACAGAGGATGTATTATAATTCAGTCTCCGAGTTGTGTATTACAAATAAATTAAGTATGTAGTAATTAATAGATTATAGCCACAAAAAAAAACTTTTTAACAAAAAATTAAACCGCCGAAAAAACTAAAAAAAAAAAAAAAAACTAAAAATTTAAACCTTTTGAGTCGACGCCAAATAATCAGTGAACTAAATTATTGTAAATTCAAAGATATAACCAAACCAAATTTTTTATTAAATTAAGTTTAATTTTAATTTCATAAATCCAAATTAAATTAAAGGTTTATAATTTGTAATAGTGTTTCTACTTTAAAATATCAAATAATAATTATTGTCATATAGTTAGAAAACCTATGCATAAAACTTTTTTGATCATATTATTTTCTATATTCTTTTTATTCACAGACGTCTTATTTCAATTTTTTGTAGTGTATTTCACTTTCATAATTAAAACAAATCTAACGATAATTCACATGTACATCAACCAATTTAGACCACAGAGGTAATACACTCGTACAATATTTAATATTTTATATCTTTACTGTATACTATTTTATTGCTTCACATATGGAATATTGAAACGGCTAATTTAGTAATAGAAATTCATCGTGCTTAATTCACCGGTGGAAATGTGGAATTCAATTTAGGGCACTGCGGTGCACTTATGCACCGGCACATTACCCACCGAGGCCGGGTACGTCGGGTCCGCTTCCGCACTCGACAAAGGACCTCCGCCCACAATGGGTTCCATTAAAATAATGCAAGTAAATGAGGATTTGCGGAGACGAGACCACCGAATCCGCTCGATCCGCGCACAATGCACGCCGAGGCCTGCAGCGGCGACGTTCCGAACACACGAACATGTTTCATTAGCTAAGTGGGAGGCTTTTGGTCGGTGAATCCGTGTAATGCAGCTAGAGATGCTTCGCTTTTACTTAAACGCGGTAATTAAAACGTCCCCCGCTGTCGAGTCGCGCTAGGCCGCTGTTTCAAACTCGCTACCAACTAGTTTTGAGTGGCCAATTTAGTTTTAGTGCCACACTTTCGCTCGTGTTTGTGATTCATTTTTAAACACATTTAACAAAATGAAGTGTGGTTTCTGATTTATGTAAAATAAACTTGTAAGACTGTCAATAGGATATGAGTTCCCATTAAATATACAGGGGCATGATATTCAAATCTGTAAATGGGAAATATATAAGCTGAAAACTCACGATGGGTCTAATTGTTTGATCAGTGAACGTGAACTTGAAAAATGATCTTGTAGTATTACTGTATGTGGAAAAATATAGAACTGTATATT
Source organism: Antheraea mylitta (assembly GCA_014332785.1). NCBI lineage: Eukaryota > Metazoa > Arthropoda > Insecta > Lepidoptera > Saturniidae > Antheraea > Antheraea mylitta. The sequence goes on along the minus strand of JACEII010000056.1, from coordinate 264,288 downwards.
TCTCAGAGTTTTAAATCGTCAATACATCGTAGACTGGCGTGATACATACCTTCCTTCGGGAAAAGGTCTGTGGCCCAACAGTGGGTTTCTTACAGACGATGATCACGATGATGAAACGTAAAAACTTAATATTGTCGAGTTGTTCAGCTTATGTATGATATTCGTATTAACGGTATATGTATGAATGCGCTGCGTCTGTACAAGCATCGATAGAAGAACGCAATTGCCAACAATAAAACAATTATTACTTCAAAGGAAGTATTTAAACGTTAGTCAAATTAGTAGTCATTGTATCATAAATGGCCTCATTTTCATTGTGCATAAAGGTATGATTAAGATAAGACATGACCTCTGAATACTAAAAAATATATCGTACTTCCCTAAAACTAAATAAGAATGGAGACGCACGCGATGTTATCGGAACACGTCGCTCAATATGTATGAGGGCTGTAAACAGCGCGGAGCAAGGTTCATCCGGCTGAGAGCTCTCATTCGCCACTAATTAATTACTCAACTCGGTTTCAATTAAATTAACTCGATCAGTAGAGGCCGGGCCGTCGCGTCGACACGCGATCAATCGATGCCTGCCGCGACTCGATTAAGATCGTTAATGCCGATCAATTTTACTAGTTAGCTTGTCGATAAACTTATTAATTTGCACCGCACACCCACCGACGTCATTATATTTCATACTTTGATGTTTGACTGTTTGATTTAATGGTTTTTTTTTATTTAATTTGATTTGATGACTTGGGTTCATAAACATAGATTGTTTTATTTTTTTAAAAGAATTACGTATATATTGCTATCTGTGGTAACTGTGGTAGATCAAGCGCACCCTATTGAATTACAAACCCTTTACATATCGTAAAAATTCATCTTAGAGTCAACTCCTCGTATATATATTTATAAGTACAATGGCGTAGCAGTCCACTGGCCGTTTAAATGGTATATTTTTACACTTGTTTGATTTTGTAATCATGTGTTATTAATTAGTTTTATTTAAGTATTTCATTATTTGAAAAGGGGCATGTTGTATATGATTGTCAATTAATATGTAGTTATCTCTAAATAAACCAGTTGCATTATAGAAATCACACAGTGTAGTTTGATTTACAATTATAAATACAACGTATCGCACTGAGTGTTATGGCTTTAAATCCCACACAGGATAATCATTGGTATAATCCATTAATAATACTTTTAAGTCTGAGTCTATCTTGTTTGTTAATTATATGTTTGTAAAGTCGCCCACAATTTAAGACTAATTGTTCAATTTGGATAATACCTTAAAAAAATATCATATAACTACTCGTAGGTATTTTTGCAGCTATTCTTTACTCATTTCGATTATTATAAAAGTGTTAATCAATGTTATTAGAATATACGTAGTTCTAGACAATGGATCACAATAAATGTTATTTTCTATGACAAAGTAATAATAATATAGGATACCTGATTGATTCCGCTGAAAGCGTCTGTTATGTTAACAACATTTAATCCCACTAAAACGTTAGCCTCTATCCCGGCATAATGAATATTTATCATTCGCATAAATACGCGCATACTTTTACGACGGATACATATTTTAGTATCCAAAGTAATATCACTGATTACTTTTCTTTTAATTTTTGTGAGAATTTCGCTCTGTGTACCGTCGCAGATAACTAATGTATTATATGTTCGTTGTATTAATGAGATTGAACTCATTATGCGTTATTTGAATTTTTGCAACGAATCTCTTAAACGCAACTTGCTGTACGAGTTGACTGGTACAAATCGTCACGTAAGAAAAAATCGTTATGCGGTATATGCTACTTGCTCTCTGTCCCTTTTCTATTCTATACGAGCATTTCTGCATGCGCTGCCTGTTGTACAACCTCAACACAGAATTTCATTTAAATTTGTTTTTACTTAGCATTTTTTATATAATCCACTAGTTCATATATTTTTTTATATATAAATTTATACTACATATTTCATTTCATTCAAAGTTGTATAGAAACTATTCAAAATTCGATTGTAGAAATACCACCACCATTTCTGCCGCAAAGCAATAGTGTATACGATGTTAGTAGTCAGTCCTGAAAAGTAGGAAACCTTTTGTTTTTTTTTCGCTAATCACCTATAGGAATGCTCCGACAGTTGCACAAACAGCCAAATCCTCTAGGTTGTTTTTCTCGCTCTCACTCCAAACAAAAATTCTGTCTAAGAGACCGCTCTTAATTTCAATTTTAAGAGGTCGAGCTTTAAATTTTTTCTTATACATAAATTACATTGGAAAACATTTTTTGAAGCATTTTTGATAAGATGAACGGATAGATCTCGATTCATTTTAACGAAAAATCTTCACAATTTGAATGTGACAATAATGTACGAAAAAAAATTTTTTTTTTTTTTTTTTGTTAAGCGATAAAGTTTTGACAAATATTTTCAGTAAGGTAAAATTTCTATTGTTAATATTTAATTTTCTAGGAATTTTTTAAATTACAATTTTTAATAATGTTGCGCTTTTTTATATTTTGCGGTGAAACTATCGAGGATAGAATAAATACTTGAATGCCAATTTTGTGGTTCTTTTGATGCTCTGTAGCAAAGTCCATAACGATTTTTCCGTATTATTGAGAACAACAAAGTTACAAAGTATATATAACTATATAGATAAAAGATAATATAACTTAATTACACTGTAATATGTATTTTATGAAAAATACTATCGCATTCAATTAAATATAAAATTTAATGTTGTATGTACATCTTCCTTTTTGGTTTGTAACATGTCTTATTCTATTAGGTATATTTATTACTTCCATTCTACCTACTTCTATAGAAATAGACACTACTAGATACATAGATTGAATTTTGATCTATATTTTATTTTAAAATTCCATACTTTGAAATGATATAGTTATTGATGATGGCTGGAAAATGTAGAATTTTGAAAAACATTTATTTACATAATATTCATCCTTTTTTAACATGGTTCCAGTCCATTAGTCATATAGAACATGTGCCAATACAAATGATATGGAGGTTTATGAATGACAGGCGTTTACGGGGCGTCGGGAGGCAGAGCGCCGGCGGCTAGGGGTGTGGGAGGGAGTACACTAATGGATTACATTCGCGCGAGTGAATTAGGATATTGTCGTGCGATCTGTTCCGGCGCACTCCTTTATGTTCATCCCTTACGTATGCGTACATCCGTGTCTATGCACTAAGTTTTATGAAAGTATCTAGATGATCAAGACATTATTGCTTCGTTTCGGATATATCTTTCATTTTCTTTCAGTCTATTTACAAGTTTTTTCGATCTACATTACGATAAATATAATAGTAACACAATTTTAGGGTTAACCGCCTGACGAGAACTAAGTATCACTGAGAAATGCCGTACTGTGAATGCCTGTTGAAAACGAATAACCGCCTCGTGACTCTCTCGATTTATAGGTTCCCTATACAACAGTCGTATTAAATATAGTATTTATTTAATTTTACGTAAGAGCCCGTAGAATTATTACGTAAGCACAATTTTTATATTTTCTAACCGCCTTCTCCCCGTTATAAGCAAAAGTAAACAATGCTCTTACCACCCTTCCATGTTTACGTAAACATTATATAAAAATATTTTTAAATTTGTTCTGGTTTCCTTATTCATTTATGGGCAGTTGTTAACAAGTCTAAAAATATATGGTCTATAGAGGGATTAAATTATAGCGATTCGTTACAGGGTGATAATATCCCAATGGATAAAACCGCGTGTCTCATTTATCACAACTACACATTCAGATTCCTTATGTCATCAAAAATAAGCAAATCGAAGACCTCGCTGCTCCTTTCTAATGCTTACGTGAATGAACCTCGATTGTACTGAAAATAATTCAAAATAAATATATATATATATATATATAGCTATACACTAGCAGGTCCGGCAGACGTGCTGACGTATTAATAAAAAAACCTACAATAAGACCACAGATCCGCCTACCGGATCCATTTGAATCAAAACCATTCTCGAATCCACTGGAACCCATACAAAAAAATTGATCACAATTAGTCCATACTATAAATCTGAAGAGGTTATATGCCTGAACGCGCTACCCTCGGGAACTACTGTCTACTGAAAATCTTTCAGTGTTAGATAGTTCGAAAATTCGAGGAAGGCTATAGGCTATATATCATCACATCTATGCCAATAGGAGCGGAGCACCAAGAATGTGTCAAAATCGGGGTTAACTTATTACGTATTATTTAAAAATATTTTCACCTTCTACATAAACGGAGTCACGAGTTAAGGCTAGCGTCAACCCGAAATAACTATTCCACGCGTACGAAGTCGCGCGTAGAAGCTAATATATTATGTAAAGATAGAATATTATAATTATTTTTATTAGAATACATTAATACAATTGCCTGTACCAGCCACCAGATAAACACACTCGATGAAACTTTTCATGTGTGTAAAGAAAGAGAGACGCGACGCGGTACCGCACGTGACGTGGAAACTCTGGCAGAGCGCTGCCGGTGTCGAACTGTTGCCATCTCGGTACAAGGGTTTCAACTTATCAATTACACCGTTCGCTACTTACCGCGCGGAAAGGGCAAATTGATTTAATGTAACCAGAGTGCTTTGACGAATATTATTAACGTCTTTTTCGCCCTCGCTTTTGTGGGGCGGTAATGCAGGCTCTGTTCTTTCTGTCTGATATTACACCGATTCACACTTATCTAGTGAGAACGATAGGACGGGTTGATGAGTACACAGACGGGCGTGTTGTTTTTCAAATAATCGATGTAAATTAACCGTGTCGAACAACTAATGTTAACCATTGTTTCGTTACAATGTTTTCTGTTGAATAGGTGCCGTCCTTTGTGTTATTGTGTTCAATAATACAAAACTAAAATTCAAAAATATCATTGTTTTTTTTTTAGATGAACAAGAAGATATAGAGATTTCAGCTTATTTGACTGCAACTAATATAAAACTGATATATATATCTGACCTCAAATAGAGTTGTAGTCTTAGGGAAAGGAACCAAGTCATAATTCTTTAGGCTAAATTAGCTAAAGGAATAATACTGCAAACTGAGTTAGAATGAATTATCTGAAATTATGTGTAACTAACAACACTATTTAGTATCATTTGCTTTAATTCATTTTAGCAAAGAGACGCTCTAGACTTTTACCTATCGCATAACTCTTTTCCTACGTAGCTAGAAGTAAAAAACAACCAAATTTATTTTACTAGGAGGTATAGAAATTATTTTGAGGTTAACTAAATTTGGATTATACATACTAAGCACAATTTATTTTATTTATCGAGATAATAATTTACTCTGTACCTCGAGTGCTTTGTATTTTTTTTTTCGAATTGACTACGCTATTGACCCAGCAAGGTCTTAACAGCTTCACCTGACTGACGTACTTTGTATCAAGTAAAGTCTGCCTACGTTATGAGAAGTGATTTGTGATAAACCAATTAGTATGGTTAACGTATCAAATAAAATTGACAAAATCGTACGTGACGCCAATTTTATTTACATCGCCTAACGTTGTTACCAAAATACATGATTAAGTTATAAATATTAAAACCGTCAAAACTGCATAAATCTTAAGCAAATGATTACCGAATTATCAGAAGACACGTCAAAACGATTTACAATTGAATTTATTTGATTATAAAGTATGTCATGTCGTGTAATAAATCTGTCGCGTTAGCCGGCGACGCGACGCACCCGATGGCGGTATCGTGCGAACTGGTACTGCTGCCCGATATAATCGTCGCTGGGAGGACCGTTAATAAATACGTCTCGTACAAGTCCTCTCATTAGAGCGCCATAACTTCTCATTAGCGCGCATGCTAATTAATGCGACATTTACGATCAGCGGCGGCGGTAACTCACTCGCAGTCGCTTCCCCTCCCCTCTGAGGCCCCATCTGTTTCCCGCCTCCGATACCTGTCATTTTTCCTATCGTTGGACTTCATACGATATATATTAAACATTCTAAATTAACGTACTTTTGTAGTACTTATAGAAAGAAATTATTATATTAAGAAACTACGGAATATATATCTTCTAAAAATACTGCAGTGTATCAAGATAGAAGTCTTTGATCAGTGTGTGCTACGGTTCTGTGACATGGCCGTTTCCGATGAGCCTCATAAAAAACTCAAGGTCTCTCAAAAACAGTCATGCTCAGAATTTTATTGTGTGATCGAATCAAAAATGAGGAGATTCGTTTAAGAATTTAAATCGTCGGCATGTCTCAAAGTTGTTAGACTTAAGTCAAAATGGGCTGGGCACATTGCTTGTGGAACGGTAGAACGTATGGGCGAAGGCAGCAAGACGCAACATAAGCAGACCTATAGTAAATATGAACAATACACTAGTGAAGGTTGCAGGAACCTGCTAGATACAAATAACGGATGATCGGTTTTTGTAGCGATCTTTGTCCTGTGTCCAACATGGACGTCTCTTAATTAAAGTAGGGTTGATGGATATTCTATGTAGTTTTAATAAAATAATATTATAAATATACAATTAAAATAATATCATTACATTTTAAACACGTCTTCAAAAGTAGTATTTTCTCCTACACAACATACATAGTTCTTCGTTTCTAAATTCATTCAATCATACACTCCGTTCATTCATAACGTCATTAATTCTTAACTAACAATAATAAAAAGGCAAAGCTAATTCTTCCATACGTACTGAGCAAACGCATTGATTGCAATCCATGAGTCAAAAAAATACTTAAATTACAAATCGTACGATTATTAACCATATCAAATTAAAAAAAAATCTTATATTGCACTGTATTTACAGGCAATATTATATGAATAAAGAGTGACCGATCTGCATAATTTGTCGCTGAGTACTTACTGGTGAACGCAGTTAACGATAAAGTAAATGAGATTAAAATCTGTAAATATAACTTTTATAATGTCAACTCGTACATTAAATTGCATTACTACGACGTCTATTAATAGATATACTGCGTGTTTTAAGAGTATTTAGTACTTGAGCGATATTTCGGTTTCGTCTACTTTTCATTGAAGAAAGAAAATTCGAGACTATACAACAAGGGACGAAGAAGTTACTACCGAACTATATTTAAGAAAGAAATTTAATATAATCTGTATTATATGATTTATCACTTATTTAATATATATAAAAGTCCAATGTGATGTTTCAACCGATCTCCATTAAACGTTGATATTTTTGTATAATTTGGTCCAACTTGAGAGATGGGTTAATTTTAATCTCGAGTAATGGCCTCAATATTTTTTTATTATAAATTAAATGATTGTCATTGTTACTAATTTATAAGTTACCTCAGTCTCAAAAACATGGCGCTTTAAATTAGTTTGTTGAAAGAAAACTGTAGGACCGACTGTTATATATATCTCATAAATGGACGTCATGATTTAATTTTAAATTTGTTATCGGATTTTAATTTAATTTTATATTCTTTATCTCGAAAGTTTTAAGACAGACTCATTACATATACCTTAATATTTATCATAATTTTCATTTTAAATGTAATAATTGAGCCATACCAACGCGTGGCGTAACATATGGAACTATGAAAACTCACAGAAATACCGAATAACGAATACCGAATTCGGCTTCATCCAATATATTGGTCAACGTTCTGACTCTAGTCCAAGTTCATTATCACCGATCATATATACCCGCGAGTAATATCGTGGTCATATGAAACCGATACCATCGGGGACTGGCTGCTATTAAAGCTTTATGAGGTAAGTAGAACGCGAGATTACAATCGCGAGCATAATTTTAAATCAAATTAACACTTCAACTTTTAAATCGAGGTCATTAATGCCATTACTGCAGAAACATCGGCGCCTGAGAGGCAAAGTATACTAACCCTGCCACGGTCAAATTGACGCGGGTCGTAACAGACGCGATACTGTTTGCAGTTTTAAAACATGCCAAGAATTAGTAGTTGTATTATAAAAAGTAATTGTTTAAAAATAATAAATATGATTGGCATTTACAGCAAATTATCAATAATTTATTTGCTAATTAAAGAAGAAAATAGATTACGATTAAAAAAAAATTTACATACTGGTTAAACACATAAACGCTGACATAGGTATTGGGTCATACAAGGTTATACAGTATTGTATAACGTTTAAAGTATAAGATTAAAAATAAGTAAAATAGCGCATTACAGTTGGTGACATGTTACTTATGACGTTTTGGATAAAACAAGCTTCAAATTTAACTACCAGTGAAAATACTGAAATTTTACTAAAATCTTTCGATTTTCGATGTAAATTTTATTCAAAAGAATAAATAAATATATCGCGTAAAAAAAAATTAAGTTCTAGAGAAAACAAACAGTTAAAAATAAAATAATAATTGGTTCATGTTTAGTAGCGTCTAACTTATTAGGATTATTAGCTCAATTAATAATATGAATCTATAAATAACTCTCACTTATTTGGACTAACACTTCTCCTAGAGAGTACAGACGTATCATCAATACATATCATAATTGGAAATACTAAGAAATCTATATTTGTCTTTTTTCCAACAAACGCTATTATAATAAGTAGTATAAAAATATATCTGAAATGATATTTATTTTTTTGATCAGTAGTCCGTCTCATTCGGTATTCTTATTAATTATAATAAGTAAATGTGTGTATATAAAAACCAGATAAAGTTGATGTATGCGGGTAAGCGACGGTAGCTTAGTTAATGGCGTATTCGGACTCTGCATCGATGGACGTAGATTTGAATCCTAGCAACTAATTCAGAGCTTTGAGAGAAGGAAAATATTGTGATAAAACCATAGTATTGTGATATGGCTTCTTTTAAATCCACCTTACTAGCTAGCATCTTCAAAAATTGAAAATCTGTCATCAAGCACCTGTTGCTGTGTTTCGGACACATGAGATCTAAGCCCTTTTAAGTTTAGCGTGTTTACCATCTGAGGCCACATAGCGATGAATCGTCATCTAACATCAGATGAAATTGTGGTGAAATTCTAAAACCTATATTCTCTATTATTTTCTTTTTTTTGCTCGAACTGACTACGCTATTGACCTAGTAAGGTCTTAACAACTTCACCGGACTACTAAAGTGAGCGCTTAGGGCACTCGGCCTACTTTATTTGACAACTAACTCAAGGGTGCACGGCACACCTTGGCTTGAGCTGTTGCCTGATACGTGCAATTCGCGACGTATCTGAACTGACTCAAGCTAACTATTCATACATATATGAGTTGTTAAAACATATATGTGTACCAAGCATACATATCTCAACAATTCTTACATATATTTCTCATCGCAAAATCTCTAAACTATTTCAGTTCGATAAGGGGAAAAAATAAAACCCTTCAACTTTTTTGTGTAAGCGTGCACGTGATGGTGTAATGTTGTAGCAGTGATATAAAATGTTGTGTCACTGTATCGCGCAAGCAGTGCACTCAAGGGCGCCCCGCCGAGGGATCGGATCTAGACTTGAGCTGCTGCCGAGGGAGACCTAATCTGCTGTGCGGGAGCGAAATTTACCCCCAGACCACGGCGACGTGATTTGTGGTTACACAGGCGTGGGAAATTTATTTTCTTAATATTTGTGGTTGTATGACTTTAAACAAAATCGATATTAATATCCCTATAAATTGAGGTAAATCGAGGGTTATACATTTTGCTGCACAAGATTATGTAGTCGTGACCGCAGCGGCCAATATCTAAATAATAAATAGACACGACCCTATCTGTGTATCGCATCTCGCAGTTAATGTTCGCCGTTGGAGTTTTATAATTAACAATAAATTCGGTATGTTTTTTTGTTGTACTGAACCGGGTTGGATGCAGCGTCCATTTTTCCTACCGCCGATAATGATCTTAATGACGTGAAACATAATGCGGTGGTTTGGTGGTCTTTATTGTTGTTTACGATTTATTATTAGCTCATACTACGTTATACACATATTTGAATTAAATACATAGTTTAATATGAAATAATACGTTTATAAATACTTTGATATATAGTTCGAATGGTCATAAAACTGATTCAGAGTTTTTCGAGCGGATTAATTGTACCTTTCTACTTGTAAAATAAGCCTTCAGAAACCAATGATTCTACTTAAAATAGTATTTTTAATTACTTATTTTGTATATATATCTAATTATTCTTACAAAACACTGCATTAAAAATTTAAAATTAGAAACATTTGGAATCTATAGTAGAAGCAATTTTTATGGTAGTTTTATGTTAAATAGTGCCCTTTTTTCATTCGTAACTAAATCTAGTCCATACCTGACAATAGATAGAATACCTGTTACCAAAACGGACCTATAGGGCCGTATTCTAGCGAATATTCATACCAATCGATTGTACAAAATGGACCCAAAAAAAGCAAACGTGTTTTGACTTTTGAGATATTTATTATAATACATAGACGTCTACTTATTAATTATAAAGTGGATAGAGAAAAGCCTTCGTTTTGTAAGTATAAAGTTAAGAATGAATACAATGCAACTAATGATGAGAGAAGAAATAAGATAACAAGAAGTTGCTATTCATACATGCCGATACCATAGTGAAGATAGAAATCTAGTAGCACCAAGTTCCTACATAAATAATTAAATCCTTATTTAGACCTTTGAAATACTGATTTTAAACTTACTCAACCAATGACCTAGATTGTTTCTGTTCTCGGAAATTCTTTACATTCATGTAAAAAAAAACACCAAAAACACACCGCGGGCCCTCGAGACCCATCTCCGTTATCTCGTTATCCTAATGAAGTCTACGCTAATGATGAGTAGGTAAATAATAGGGCGGCTAATGGGAGCTTTATCATTCTCGAGTGCGCTCCAGGTAAGGGCCAATTAGAGAACCCGACATCGGCCCATATTGTTCGGCGCAGCTCGCTTCGATTACGATTATATCCGAACGACTCTCAGTACTGATAAATTGGACAAACTATTACGAAATGACGGCCGCGGTTTGCTGCGATCGGTTTCGATGATCATTAATTTAACAACGTTCACTGTTAACTAACAAAACTAGTACTAAAAATTAGTATTTAACAGTCTCTTGGAATCTATACTAATATTATAAAGAGGTAAAGTTTGTGACGTTGTAGAGGGTAATCTCAGAAACTACTAGTCCAATTTGAAAAATTCTTTCAGTGGTATTTAGCTTATTTATCGAGGAAGTTTATATATAGGCTAGGCTTGGTTATATATCATCACGCTACGACCGATAGGAGCAGAGCACCAATGAAGAATGTTTCAAAATCGGGGTATTTTTCCCTTTTGAGAGCTACCAATGCGTGTTAGCGCCGGAGACCCATCTCCCCTCCCCTCTCCTCTCTCCGATTCCACGCGGACGAAGTTGCTGGCAGTGGCTAGTATCTTAGAAGTTCTGAGATAGTTTTTAACAACGGTTATATTTTTTTTTATTGAAGCACGACAAAGTGACTGCACTATGCCTGATGGTAAGCATAGTACAATCCAAGAACAGTGGCGACAGATCATCCATCGTCGGTCGCCGCTGTCATGCCGGCCATAATGACGAAAGTCACCCGGTACTGGATATGCACAGGCTGATCCCGAAACGCGACGCGCAAAAGCAAGTCACTATGACGGGCTTTTTCGCCATGTACATGGTGGTTGCGACCCAGTCGGACTGTATAACCCTACCACCCCGCAAAATATCCTTCTAATTTATAGTACTTTAAAGGTTTTCGCCATTTTTGGTAAAATTTTACAAAGTTTACCCGAAGCTAAGTGTTAATATATTCCTTTACGTTATAATGTTAGAGCTGAACATTGACAATATTTCCTTTTATTTATTATTTAATGCATTCAAATAGCTTAGAGGGGTCCTTGATATATATAGTATAATTTGATATTCATTTCTTAAGATACAAAGATTGTGTGATTCCGCGTGGATACATCGTTAGAAATGTAATAAGCAAGAATTGTGAAAACTACCAATATTCCAAAGAAAAATGTTAGTTTCTTGTAAGTTTTGTTTCTAAATAAATACTTTTAAAATTCAACCGTCTTAACAATAAAATGGAAAACTTGACACATTTTAAAACAAACAATAACAGAATAAATAATTAGAGCAAACTCGATTGTAATTTGTAAGCAATTTTTCCTACGGATTAGAGCGATTTCAGCGATTACGCTTCTCGTTTTGTAAGCGCTTACAAAGTTCTAAAATGCCGTTATTGTGTTTTCTTCAGATTGTATAAAAGTTTACTCTTTTCTTTATTAATAAATGGGACACATATTGCGCAAACTGGACTGAACTATGCATGGTGTATCGTTGAGCGGCAACCGACTACAGTTCCCGGGCGTTGCAAAACTTCCCGCTGCTGCTGTTTTATATTGCGCAGAATTTAAATGCATTTTTGATGTTACGAGATGACACGCGGCGAACGTCCGCTCCCCCCGCTACGCCACACCCGCCCGCGCCATATAATTTTCCAAGTTGAAACTTCACTACGGTATTAAGCCTTGATTGCTTGAAGAAAGTTGGAACATTTCGCCGTATTCTTCAAGTTCCCAGTAGATGTTGCGACGCTTGCCCAGACGTTTATTACTAACAGTGATTTGAAATAATTTGGATATTATTTTTAACTAGACTTTGCTTTAAGATATAAGAATTATAATTCTTATTTAAATGTATGTATTCCATATAACCAATTATTCCGTTCATAAATCGCTCGAAAGTATCTAAAGTATTTGAATCGATAACTAGGTCATCACGCTAAGTTTAACTGCAGTTTAGACAATTTTACGACTAATTCTTTGCAATTAAATCATCATCAATGATATTTTAATGTTGTAATTGTGCGTTTTTTTTATATGAGGATAACTTCTTGTCACATGAAAAAGTTAAAACTTTATTAAAAGAAAGAAATTTAGTTGGCCCTACTATAACTCATTTTCTTCTTACTCACGCTCAGATATATGAATACTATAGTGATATAGATACGAGATAATAAACTGAGCATCTGTATCACGATAGGATTTACATAGTTGAGCGTGATTTAGAAGAAAATTAGTAGGGCCAACTATGGAGCCGCGGCATTCCAAGATAAATATGGGAAAAGTTTTCTTCTAATATAATTTATGGCTAATGTATACTAGGTGACTGTTTAGACGGTAGCAATATTTCTGAAAGACGCTCTGCACTCGATTCTAGTTCTAAATTAATTAAAAAAACAGGTGCTTAATATTTGACCTAATTATCTAGAAAAATACAAAAATTATACACAACCCTCTATGCGTCTATGTGAAAGCACAGTGTCAATGACCGTCAGGTGATTTCTCTTTCATTTGAAAGAGAACGTCACGAACAAAACAAAAGGGTTTATTACTCGTTTTACTATTTAAAGTTATTAACTCCGGATCGCTCATTGTAGCTTTTGCCACCTGTAATTATACTTAGGTTTATTATTTTATTTACACGTTTGTAACTATACTTTTGAAAATCTTAGAACAAACTTTAACTGGTATATAAAATATGTGTACTATTATCACCAATACTGTAATAAACGTATTTTTAATAAGGTGGCTATTGCTTGCCTCATTCCACGGAAGCGATCATTTCCGATACATTATAAATTATATTACTTGGTATTGTACAATGAGACAATGGGAATGAACAATACAAATTTCTCAATATATTCCATTACTTGAATCGAGTACAATGATGCGGTTCGGCAACGCACCTCAAATATTCCGATCAGAAGGGATATCGTGTATTTGGATTTTGATTAGGGTATTCAATTAAGTAGTTAGGTTTAGTTTAGACCACAGTGGGGGAGGTACATGACAATACGTTTAGTGCGGTGGGTCGGCCGCGGGGCAGGTGTCTGCGCCCCTCGATTGACTTCTTTCTAGTTCTGGTGCTTTAAAAGGATTGCCGTGTTTGTATCGGTATACGAAAGCGAAGTAAAGTTCAATTCCAACGCAGTTTAATGTTTCCTTTCTTCCAAAATAATAAAATAAATTTTGTTTTCTTTTAAACTGGAACGGTATAGTAGAATTTTTAATGTAAAATTCTATGAAATTGTATTGATTAGTAAAAAACGTAGTTTTAAGTTAGTTTAAGAATAGGCAGTGATTTTGAGCTTTATTATGAATTCAAGCCGATTGTTTAATATTTTTTTTAATGTAATTCTAATCAAATTTAAGATATGAAGAGAATTTTACACAATTATTGTTAATTAAGGAAATAAATGATTTAAATAGCACTAGCGGGCCCGGCTAACGATGTCCCGTGCTGAAAATAAAAAAAAATCCTTGTCAAATTATATACCAAAACCTTTTTCATGATTCACTGTATCTACTGGGGAAAACGGCGTAAAAATCCGTTCAGTAGTTTTTGAGTTTATCGCGAATAGACATACAAATGCGGTAGGAGACTTTGTTTTATACTATGGAATGATGATGATATATATATGTTCTGTATACATGAGTATATATGGTATGATAATTGTAATAAAAACGGTTATTGTATTCTTTCTAGACATTGTACATTTACACATAAACAGAGTAAAAGAGTTGTTAATTCGCAAGGGAAGGACTTTATGTAATCCTCAGTCGTGTATGCAGGTTCGTCAAATGTTTCATTACCATTACTCAAGTTGTATGAAATCAAATAGTTGTGTACGAGGTCATTCCCTAATTTATCACTATTTGTATAAACCCTTGCAGTGTTATTAGCTAGTGCAAAATGTTACGTGATGGCAACAAAGCGTGCTTCGTAGGTGGCATTACTCGTTGTACGGACGCGGTCTGCGTCGCCAATTAGGCTAATGGAGACGACACGACCTGGGCCCGCACTCAACTACTCCACAAGCTGCAGCTAATTCTCGCTTAAACGTCAGAGATGCACACGAGCGTCGGAAACGCATTGTTACGTTTGTCGTCATCTGGTGGCAGCACACAACAATTTTATCCAACAAAATGTGTAGTCCGGTGAAGCTGTTAAGACCTTGCTAGATCAATGGCGTAGTCAGTTCGAAAAAAAAACCAACAGTGTTATGACTACACATCATAAATATCGCACACTTAGGCATGCACACGTTTCGTAATCGGCCGGTGTGTATCCAGTATTCAAGCTGGGTGATAACTCGACATAATCTCTAAACATGGTGATGATTCATGTCTTATTAAAAGTATGGTATAGCTACAAAGGCGCACAATTCAGCATGTGCTGGCTGCCGCCTTAGCCCCAGAGGTAATTTTTAATTGAGACCAAATGTAAATCTCTCTGTCGTCACTGTTATTTTCGAAAAGGAGTGTGTCTTACCATCAAATATAATCACTTTGTAGTGAACGAATAAAGAAAGCTTACTTTTTTATTATAATTATATAAAACAGAAATTTACCAATGACATGTTCGACAATTCAAATCTCTGTGGAAATTTTATTAATCTGACTACTCCAGGAGCCAGCGTCTCTATCAAGAAATCGGTTAAAACTGACGTTCATATTTTTTTAAACGATCTAAACGTAAAAGGGTGATTAAGACGTTTCCCGCCCGTCTACTCAGTACCGAGTCAACATGCATCGCAACTTATTACTCCACTAATGGAGACTGTAATGAACCAATCTAACAGATTGCACTCAAATCTTTAACCAACACTCCTAATTTGAAAGCGCACATTTTCCAAATTATATTTTAGATAGAATACATGCTGCACAGAAGCTATTGAGACCTTTAACCTTGTACCCACTTCGACTAAGTGCCAAACAGCGTTAGTTCAATGGAAAAATATCGATCACGACCCTAATCGAATTTCTGGTATTAGTATAAACTAAATAATATATCAAATAATTGAAAAGAAGTTAAGTCGTAGTTAAATAGTTGACCAGTAAAGTTGTAACCAGGACTTAACGCCTAAAATTGTGTGGAACTTACTCTGGTATCGGCCATTTACAAAGGCTTATTGATGCACGAATTTTATTTAATAATACGAGTATACAAGTAAACAACAATATCACCCTGGAGTTCTGGGTAGACATGGAGTTGGCAACATGAACAGCAATGGTCAGTTGCTGCTCAGTCTTTGTGCTCAATACGGTCTGGCAATTACGAACACTATGTTTAGACTTGCCGCCAAGCACAAGACAACATGGATGCACCCAAGATCCAAGCATTGGCATTTGATTGACTATGCAATCGTAAAGCAAAATGACTTCAGGCAAGTGCAAGTCACCCGCGTAATGCGTGGTGCGCATTGTTGGTCTGATCACAGACTTATTGTCACTAAGCTGCGAATCCGCCTCCGTCACCCGCGTAGATTTCCTATAAAAAAGCTTGCGTCGTTGAACGTTGATAAGCTAAAAGATCTCGCGGTTAGGGTGAACTATGCTGAAGCTCTGTCTAAAAACCTGTTGCCAGCTAATGAGCTAGGTGATGTTGTTGCTGCCTAGCAAACTTTGTCATCTCATATCATGGATACCGCTTCAACTGCACTAGGTAAAGAAATCCGTCGCAACGAAGACTGGTTTGATGGAAATGATGAAGTCCTACGGGCAGCATTCGACAGACACCGAGAACTCCTGCGACAGCACAAAAGACGAAGTGGAAGCGTTGCGGTCATAAAAGCTAGTGACCTCGAATTGCGCAAGCTGTCTCGAAATATGAAAGACAAGTGGTGGCAGGACAAAGCTAGACACATGCAATGGCTCACTGATACAAACCAGCTGGGAGAGTTATACAGTGAGGTACGTAAGCTGATTGGTACAACCTACCATGCAAGGGTGCCTTTAAGGTCTCTAGACGGTAGTCACCTGTTGACGAGCAAGGAGGATGTACTAAAGCGCTGGGCTGAGCACTTCAATACTCTGCTGAATGTGGATCGATCAGCTGATCTACAAAGCATCAGTTTAATGCCTCAGCTACCTTTTGCATTTGAGCTGGATGAGTCTCTATCGCATGACGAGGTTGCTACTGCCATCAGACAGCAACAAAACAAACGGGCGGTTGGCATTGACCTTATACCGGGAGAGCTGATAAAATACGGAGGAGAGGAGTTGCACATATATGTGTGGGAACTATTTGTTCGCATGTGGGAGGAGGAGCGCGTTCCGGATACATTTAAAGTATCGCGCATAAGTGCTCTCTACAAGAACAAAGGTGACCGTTCGGACTGCAACTCATATCGCGGTATTTCGATCCTTACAGCCCCCGGAAAGGTCTTTGCGAGAGTTCTCTTAAACCGCCTAAAGAACTTGTCCGAAAAGATTCTGCCAGAAACCCAGTTTGGCTTCCGACCGGATCGAGGCACATGTGAAGCTATATTCTCTGTGCGTCAACTGCAAGAAAAGAGCAGAGAACAGGATCGTCAGCTGTACCTTTGCTTTGTTGACCTGGAGAAGGCTTTCGATAGCGTGCCTCGGGAAGCTCTATGGTTGGTGCTAGGTAAGCTCGGGTGCACAGAAAAGTTTGTGAGACTTCTTAGACTCCTGCATGATAACATGCAATGCTGCATTGCCGTAGACGGTGAACAGACAGACTTCTTCCCCGTTACCTGTGGGGTGAAGCAAGGATGCGTCTTAGCACCTACTCTGTTCGCCTTATACTTTGCGGTAGTAGTAAGAGAAGTCTTAGAAACTGTTTCTCAAGGAGTTCGCATCCGCTTCCGCACAGACGGCAGTCTTTTCAACTTGGCTAGACTTAAGGCTCGCACTAAAGTCTCATACGCCTTGATCACTGAGATCATGTATGCTGATGACTTGTGCTTCTTAACAGAATCCCCAGACGGCCTGCAGCAGCTGATGTCCGCATTCCACCAAGCCTGTCGTAAGTTTGGCCTGAAGATCAGTGTCAATAAGACGGAGGTGATGTCCCTGGACATACACGGTCACGAGACACTGACCATAAAACTTGGTGAGGATGTCCTGAAGCAGGTGGATAAATTTCGCTATCTGGGGAACACTGTAACATCTAAGTGTGACCTTGATGCTGAGATCAATAGCAGGGTGGGTGCTGCAGCTGTGGCATTTGGTAAGCTATGTTCCAAGGTCTTCTGCTCGCATGATCTTAAGCTAGCCACGAAAATATCTGTTTAAATGGCAATCGTGCTGCCAAACCTCCTATTTTCCTCTGAGACGTGGTGTGTATACCGCCGTCACATTCGCACTCTGGATCGCTTCCACCTTAAATGCCTTCGTACCATCATGAAGATCAGATGGTCCGACAAAGTGCGAAATACTGAAGTTTTGCGACGAGCCAACGTTGGTGGCATTGAAGCTTATTTAATGCGTCGACAGCTTCGGTGGTGCGGTCATGTATCTCGTATGACGGAGGAGAGAGTGGCGAAGCGCATCTTCTATTCTGAACTGGTGGAGGGCAAGCGGAATCCCGGTGGTCCCCTCCTCCGGTACAAGGATGTCCAAAAGCGTCATATGAAGAGATGCAATATAGAGCCCTCTTGTTGGGAAAGTTTGGCAGCACAACGGCCAGAATGGCGCAGGATGGTAAACAGCCAAGTACGTGAGTTCGAGGCTCAGCGTAAAGCTGACCTTGATACCAAACGCGACCAGTTAAAGGCTCGCCCTGCTGCTGCCATAACATATCATTTTGAGAACGGCGTACTTACGTGTCCTCAATGTTCACAAAGTTTCGCCACGAAGATAGGCTACATATGCCATCTTCGAGCACACCAGCGCCGCTTATAGCTTATAGCGCCGCTAAACTTTTAGGGGTCAAAGTTGTCGCCATGGCCGAAACCGGTCGGACCAATCATCATCATCAAAACAGGAATAAATAAATAATAATAATAAATCTCTGTTATAATAATCTAAATAAAAAAATCATTTATTTTGTATATTTGCCATATTATCGTATTGCTTCTATGTTATAGCAGTTTTCATTAATGTTCTATTGTCAATAAAATTAAATACATTTTTTGGTTACCGGTAGTACAATTTTGACTAGTAATATATTGCAGTAATAGTAGCGAAGTTGCTGCGGAAACGATTACCTTTTCAAATAAAAAGCCATAGGATATTGATATTTTTATTTTATTGAAAACAATCTATTCTGTGTAGAAAATCTTCTACCTTCATACTATTCAACAGTTATTTGAACAAATTGCGCAGAAATAAAGATCGCGAGCACTAACAAAGAGGACCAATGTTCCGCATAATTCCAACACAAAATTAAAGTTTGACGCAGCGGCACGCGGCCAGTTATCATCAAGGTTAAAGACTCATCTAGCAAACTCGTTCGCAACTCCAATTTGTAGCTCCGTTTGTGCGACTCGGGAAGTTATATTAAAAGGTCCACGGTAATTTTCTTGACAAACACAATGAATAATGAATGGGGCAATATAAAATTCGGATTGAGGACGAACGGGGGCCCCGTCACGTTACGCCTTACATGTTTGTCTCTCTTAATTCTGTGTGTTTTTGCTAATTGAGTACCTGTTCTATATTTTCCGAGTGTCGTCTCATATTTCGCGCTTATTCGACTAAGTAGATAATTATTTATTTATATGCCCAGATTAGAACGAACTCGGAATTTGTTGCAATGATATTAATTATATTTTATATTTCAACATGTCGGATACCTATTATAAATTCGGATTTATAATTAAGTTGTAATATTAAAATGTGCGCAATCTTCTATGAGCTAGAGTTTACGACGAAGGAAAACCTCGTGTTAAAATCATAGCATGTAGTGGCGTGGTTTTTCTAAGACTGGCTAACTATCACACCCAAGCTGGAAGTCTGTATTCAAGCACCTATATAGGTTTGTTCCGACAGTTGAGCTTAAGAGTGAGTCCTCTTCAAAGGTTAATAATAATAAAAAAAGCATGCTATCGAATTAGGCCATTATTTGCTAATGCATTTTAAATATATGTATGTTAAAAATGATAAACTCGATTGAGTTTCTTGCCGGTTGGTTCTTTTCAATAATTTGGTTGTTTTTGGTACCGGTTGTAGTTGTAACGTTCCTAAACACTTTCTTAAGATGTAAATTGAGTAAAGTGTTTTTGATTTTGAATTTAATATTAGGTGCGATTTAAACGCCTTTAAAAATGTATAATGTAAAAAAAGTAAATTACGTTTTCACAGCGCAATAAATAAACGTACATCAAGAACACAGTATATTGTAATTACATATTATCGTTTTTTACGTTACGTGTTTGTTTAGCCTATTATTGAAATCAACTATTACGTTATTAAATATAAACACAATTGATATTAATTAATTATGAAAAATGCTGCTTTATTTTTATATTCATAGAGTAATAACATAATATAATAGTAATCGAAACTCCAGTACACTTAATAAGCACATTGCAGCTTATAATTAATCAACATAAAACAAAAGATTACGGTAGTTCTATCAGCAATTGATAGGCCGCTGTCTACGCGATCTAGTTTGAACGCCTCATTTACTAGCGCATATTACCAACACCGTCCTTCAAATGGGAATATTACAGAGCACATAGATACTTTCTGACACAAAACCGTATGACTAATTCTTTCATTGCCAAAATTAAATCGTAGGCTACTCTTAAAATCTAGGAAATAATTTATATTCTAAAAGCAGTAACATCAACGGGTCTAAGAGAAATCAACCGGTATAGTAGAAAATAAAGTAAATACGAATTCTGAGAATATGTATATTAAAAACATAACGCATATTAGCAAACACCCTTTCTCGTCACTTCATTCGGATTCAATCAACCCGCAGCCAAACATAAGGCGCAAGATTTATGATCGACGCAAATCGATTTCGCCGACAAACAACATAGTATTCGAAACGTATGTACGAGTATATCAATATTGCAGGAGCTATTAATGCCTGCGTCTCATGGGCGGGGGGCAGAGGACCCCTCGTCGCAACCCCACACCCCTCGCTCGCCGCTCTTAATTGAATGAGGAGCGGGAATTGTTTCCCAAAATGAAACAATTAATTGTGCAACGGCTATTCCGCCTTACATGGATAATACGTTCGTTTATGGTCTCCTAACGCGGATGCACGCCGTCCTTTATTGGACGCGCTAGAAATTTGTGTTTATTTGGTACTCTAGCTTCCAAAATTTAATTGTAAATTCAACAAACATTGCTCCAGTTTTTGTGTATTTTGTTCTTGAAAAGGGGACTATGTATTCTCTTGCTAGAATTACGGTTATGTTCGCGGTGCGCCACAGTATACCAAGCGTAGCGTTTTAGTTTAAAACGAGATGTTTAAAAATTTCATGGTCAGTCAATGCGGTTGTACGGCGTCGAATACAACGGGAAACGTGAACATATGCCGTATTTCGACTCAAAGATGCCTCGTAAACCGTCTTAACGCGCGCCGTGCGCTAACCTAAACTTTTCATATTTCCCAACAGTAAAACGGAGCCGAAAAATACGACCGTCGAAAAACATTGTAAATAGGTGTATATCGACGCGGCTCGCCCGCACGTGAATTCGTTTTAAAACATAGTTTTAACGTTGTTTGTTGCCGGCCCGAATCGGGGTCGTTCGTTTTAATATACCCGCGGCGAGACGACGTCGGTTGTAAAAATAAATGAGACTAATTAGATTTAAATGATATGGAACTCATCTATACAAGTTAATCTGCTATTCCTTAAATTTAGTTATCTCAATTAAAATATTATAATCAGTTACGCGAACCTTTAAAATGACGTTACACAAGAGCTCAGCTTTTAATCTTTATACACTTGAAAAGTAGTTCATTTGTTGAATTTTTGATTTTTTTCAATTTAAGACGTTCACATATTTTACCGAACTTGTATAATTAAGACTTCCAGATCAGATATTTTAGATGATTTCTAAAATATTTGATATAATCAAATATTACATAGAAGTTTTGTCACGATGATCGCTTTATAAAGTATATCCTCTATAAATATAATAGGAATGTAAATCTAAAAAGTACAATTTTAGAAATATCTGTCTGTCTGTTTGTATGAACACACATCACTGCTTAAATACTGCGTTCATGATAAAACTTATTTGGGAAAATATTTTTTTAATTTTTTTAATTCATCAGTTGACTCTATCAAAAAATATTGTACTTTTCATGACGACGCGACTTAGGTACCGGAGGAAAGTATATGGACTTGATACATTCAGATGATTTTATTAATCGGGTTTTTTTTTACAATCTGTTATGTTATTACATTTGATAGGAGAGAGTGGAAAAAGAAAACATGTTGTGCCGATGATGATGATGATACGTGAACTGCGGCTATAGTCTATACTATCTATACTAATATTACAAAGAGGTAAAGTTTGCGAGTTTGTGACGTTGTAGGGGGTAATCTCAGGAACTACTGGTCCGATTTGAAAAATTCTTTCAATGTTTTATAGCTTATTTATCGAGGATGGTTATATATATAATCACGCTAAGACCAATAGGAGCGGAGCACCAATGAAGAATGTTTCAAAATCGTTTTCTTTTTCCTTTTGAGAGTTTTCGCTGCGTGGTAGCGTTAGCCCAAAGTAACTATTCCACGCGAACGAAGTCGCGGGCAGAGGCTAGTATCATATAATATTATGCATATTTGAATGACTATTAAGAAAGGTAATTCACATAAATAAACTTTCTCGTCCTTACTCCATAATTCATAAACGAAGTAAGAAGTTGAAGGTAGTTAATACAGTCGCACTGACTCACCCACACACGGACGGTGCACATTGTATCGCCACCAGACGGGGTGTTCCATAAGGGGTACACATTCAATTTACTATTTATCCGGGAATGGATCTAAGTCATTACTTAACTGTGCGAGAGAGATGGGACGCTCGCGAAATTACAGCATCAGTGTTGCTACAAACCGATGTTGATTATTTATTTTATTGTACTAGTAGTCCGGTGAACTGAATTCGGCCATAATAAGGGGTGCAAAGATTTTTCTTCACATGTTAATATTATAATGTATATTTCATTTTATTTTATTTAGTACATTTTAAAAGCTGTATTGTGATAATATTGTTGATTAGTATGACTTAGAAATAAAGGTTTCAAATCGTCGACGATAAGGAGAAAACTTTTTCCAAATTATTTCTATGGATGCGCTTGGACTTGAGCTGCTATAGAAAAAAAATGAAGAAGATCAGTTCATAAACACAGGAGAAAGAGTACTGAGTTTTCTTATCTCTAATGATATATATATATAGGTGATAATAAATTCTAAGTTTAAGAGACATTATTGATACCTATATTTAATTTAGAATAACCTTTTTTTGCATTTTATTTGTTATTTACTTTATGAAAAGGTTTTTAAATACCAGTAGATTAAAAACAGAAATTAAATTTGTAGGTACTTTCTTTCTTGCTAATTACTTCTTTATTTAGTACCCGTTGACGAGCTTTAGTGTTTTATAAATGAAGAAAAAAATCTTGGAAAGTTTTTGTTCCATACCATCGACGAGTCGAAGCGTTCATTTGTAAGTTTCTCTCTATTCGTCACAATTCACGATCCTTACGTATTCTTATCTGCAATATATAAATAACCTTTGCCGAAATAAATTTCAGTAATATTAATATTTAAAAAGACAGTTGGAATAATTACCACTGAACGTACTCTAGTATATTTTATAATGGCCACTATTTTTTGTATAAAAAATAGAACAAGAGATATATTATTTAGGCATTTATTTAATTATATAATTTCATGTTATCTCAAGGTTTATAATTTGATTTTTCGAACTGACTACGCCTGTTGGCCGGATAAGCCTTTACAGATTCAACGGATTAACGCACTCGATTGATTTAATTTGGCAACTCTTTAATGTTTATATGGTTTTTCTAATAATACTAATTTCATGTATAAGTTTATAGGAGTAGGTCGCGAGTTGGCCGTCGCGTCGTCGGCCCCCAATCACAGGAAGTGCGCCATCTCATTGCGGAAGTGGTTTCTCTTGTCCCTCTCGCACCCCCCACTCCCCGAACCGCGTGTCTCCCCTCACCCACTCGTTTTGTAAACTTGCGCCGCTAATGGACGTGTCTGCCTGATACGTCTCGATCGAATGCATTTCGCTTGATGACAAAGATGTCGTTCGACATATTTATAATTTCATAGTAAGATTTATATAAATCATTTTAATTGACCGTCTATATTCAAGCTATTTACTTATCACCTGTCTAATATCAAGGTGACAAGTACAGAATAAGTATGTTACGTGCTAGAATTTTTGTACGAACTCGATTACGTAATCATCAGCCTGTAAGAGATCCACTGTAAGACCATAGATAGGTCTTTTCCCGAAGGAAAATATGGGCGTAATCACCACGCCAGCTTACGACGTATTGTCGATTTCAAATTCTGAGAAATCCACAGTTTTATATTTTTCTCGCATACAGTAGTAGTACTAGAACATTTCTCAGGTTCAGATTTCCTCAGGATGTTTTCCTTCATCGTCAGTCGATAGTGTTATCAATTTAAATTAGCAAATGTACGCGAATTCCGAAAGATTCGTTAGAACATGCCGGAGTTCGAACCTGCGGATGTCGAAATAATATGCAACCGGTCATTCCTAGGCCATGACGGCTTTCAAATTATTATTATTACGTAATGAATATTATTATTTATTAAAATTGTGATGTTGTACTTGTGTTTTATGTTTTCGGTAGGAAATAGGTTAATGCCACCAATCCAATTTAATAGATTTAGTTAGACAAGTAGGTATACATATCTATAGATTTGTGTTATTATTTAAAAAGAAAACCGATTCGATTTAATTTAACTAAAAGCGACAAGAAATCATTTGCCACTGGCAGATGTTTTAATTGCGCATTGTTGAAAAAATGAAGTTATTTATTAGTAAACTGTTATATTAAATTAATGATTACTTCAAATGGAAAATATACTGATAACACTAATTATTAATTTAATACCTATTTGATTAAAATTCATTGTATGTAACAGGAAATTATATTTTTAATTAAGAAACGGTTCATTAATTTAACTTACAAAGCTACCAAAATATTTGTATAATTATTTTAGTGTTCTGCAACAGTATGCCTTAATTAGTTATTTAATGATATCCCACTCGGAAAACTTATTTATAAACAGTGGGTTTATTAATAGACTGTTTTATTCATGATTTATGGCTTCAAATGTTAAAAGATTAACAACCACCCGCGACTTCACCCGCGTAAAGTTATAATGTAAAAGTGAATGTTTTTTTTTCTCGAACTGACTACTCTTTTGACATAGCATGGTCTTAACAGCTTCACCGTCCTAGTAAGGCGAGTGTTTAAGGCACTCAGCCGATTTTATTTTTGGCAACTACCTGAACGGTGCATGGTACAACTCGGCTTGGCTGTTGCATGCAATTCGCGACCTATCTTAGCTAACCTAAGCTAACTAACTATTCATATATGTATGAGTTGTTGAAATGAATATGTATACCAAGCATACACACCTGAACAACTCCTACATATATTTCTTATCGGAAAGTTAAAAGTGAATGACAACAAGATACAGCCTACTACAGACGTATTTATGTGTGCCAGCTTTCATGATATTCGGTCATATAGTGTTAGAGTTAATTGAACCCAGTTATACAAATATTAAGTTTTATAGATTAGGGTGTCCATTTTTTACCAAGTTGGCTATTTAGATTGTTTATGGTTTAGATTTTTAGTTTATGACCTAAAAATATTTAAGAATTTCTTTTTATGGTGCCGTTTAACCGTATCTAATAGACGATGTTTTTACCATTTATTTAACATAGAATTTAGTTCATCTTTTTAGAAATTAATTTTTGTCGCTTGTTTTATTGAATAACTTTCAGAAATTATTATACATTCTCACCAAACACTGTACACTAATATTATACTATGACGTAATAACATAAAATTGTGGTAAAAATTACATGAAATTTGAGGGAAAAGTTACAGCTCCCTACTAACTACGTCATTAACATCGGTCTAGTGTTCTAACGTAGAGAATAACTTGCCCAACAAGTTAATGTATTAACTCGGCTGAGTGCCTTAAGCGCTCGCCTTAGTAGTCCGGTGAAGCTGTTAAGACCTTGATGGGTCAATAGCGTAGTCATATCGAGAAAAAAAAAATGTATTAATAAAGAAAAACAAACGTAAGTTGTATAAAGTAAAATAAAAATAAGTTATATAAATTAAGAGTTGTTTGTTCGATTGAGTGTTAGGAAAAAAAAAACACATTTTTATCCATTCTCTCTTTTTGTTATACAGCCGTCATATTTAAATGGTGCATATATATGTTTCTCGCACAATTAAGACGAATTTATGTTTCAAACTCAAATTCTTACTTTAGTTGCCTCTGTACTGTAAATAAAATTGCATGTAAAAGTATGTAAGAATGTCACGAATTTGTAAAAAATATGAAAGTTCGTAAAAAAAAAAATACATTAAAAAAAGTTGTGATGGTGTAATGGTTTGACCGGTGGAATATCATTTCGATGTTCGCAGGTTGGAACCCCGGTATGTACAAATGAACTTTTTGGAATTCGCATACATTTACTAAATTAAATTGGTAACAGTATCGGCTGACGGGGAAGGAAAACATCATGAGGAAACCTGAACCTGAGAAATGTTCTTGTATTACAACTATCTGGGAAAACAGAACTGTGGCTTCATCAGAGTTTGAAATTGTCAATGCATTGGGCTAGTGTGGTGATTATAACCATACTATTCTTCGGGAAGAGGCCTATGGACCTGCACCTGCAGTGGGTTCCTCAGAGGCTGTTGATGATGATAATACCAATCGTAACGCTTAACAACAAATATATAATGTATTTGCTTTATTTATATAAACAATAATTATCCGGTGCATAAAAATATATGGGTCTTATCATATTCTCTGTCGAAATAGTTATTACATCAGGTATAAATTCTCGGTAATTTTAATATTGCGCTTGAAATATATTCAATACATAATTACTACGACATATCAATTATAAATAATTGGCTTGTTACATAATATGCACATAGCGACCAACGTTTGTAACGTACGAGTCAACAGAAGTGGCTTGTGACGTCCTCCCAACCCAATTACGAACGCTCTTGTTAACATACTGTTATCACTCGCGGATTCACTTTGGATTGGTTTACTTATTTTCGAATTACTTTTGCCGCAGTTCTTGATAGTACTTATGTAATGCGAGTTGTAACAAAAAAAATCGAAGACGTATAAATACATTCTTTACTTTGAAAAAATTGTAACTGTTGAGAAAATAATACAATCTTTCCAGTACATATTGGAGACATACGGAATTATAGAATCACTACATATGGAATCATTTTGTACTAATCCTCAGACTAAACCCAATCCTTCTTTCGGGAAGAGATTCTTGTACGTCACAAGACAGTAATGGCTGATATCCAATTGGGTAACTGGTAATTACCATAACCTATAACAAACTGAACCAGCACTGAACTGAAGAACTGAAACAAGGTCATTATCGGAATGTTGCCTACATTAAAGAACGTATTTGGGTCCCCTTTGCAGACCTATATTTCATAGTCTTGGGGTAAATTGTACTAATTAACTCACTCTATTACTCTACCGTACACATCAAGAAGGTTGTTAAAATTCTTTTAATTTTTTTGATTTAATTAGGGTTTTAGAATATACGAATGACCATCTAGTCAATGAGGGAAAACATGAGTTTGGAACAGTGATGTAGCATCATGTCTAAAAGTCCCCCAGAAGATTCCTCATTTTTCAATACACTATTCACAACAACGGAATATTTATGGCTGGTATTACGATCATTGTGATTATCCATAAAGCCTTGTCTCCAATAACATACACACTTGCTCCTCCAAAAATACTTCGAGTAATACGAAATCACGAACTGTTCCAGAAATGCCCAAAATAGAGTCACAATTTGCTTTGAAAACTCTGAGAATCAAGACACAAGCTGCTCTGAAAACGCTTAGTGCTGAGCCACAACCTGCCCCAGAAACTCTAAAAATCGACTCACTGTGACGGACTTTCCAGAATTTATCCGATATAAAGTAATTTAACGTGCAATATAGTAGAGCGTGCAACGGAGCACTGATAAGGGCGCCCGATTAAAATGAATCACAGCGGTCTCGCTAATTGGCCCGGCAGGCGGCTCATCCAATTAGTCCGGACTTAGAATCCCGTGCCCGCAGGCCGCCGCTCCGGGACCGCCACGTTCTAATCAACTTTTGCACTAATACACCAACCTGTACTGCACGTACTGACTCTCTGTACCGCACAATAGAATATTATTTGTCTCAATCTTTTGATTTCTTTTTATTCTAGAATATTCGTTGAATTACACTGATTTATTTGTTTTCGCTAACAATTGTTTTGAACTAGGTGTCCGTTTAAGAATTAGGACATTCCTTTAAAGGTACGACCGTCTATTGAAATAAATTGAAAACCGAACAACTGAAGTTAATCTGTCAATATTCTTGAATGTCTTCCTACCGCCTTCTGAGTTACTCAATCTCTTTTTTATTTGCAGGTTTTTTAATCCAATTTTGCAATGTGTCCTATGATTTTTGAAATATCTTTCTTCCCCCCATACAACACTTTTCCTGACAATTATAAACACAATAAATAAAGAATTAGCCAAATAGATGCATCCGTTTTGAAATGATACGTTTAGATACATTCTGCAATGACATTTTATTGCAATGATCTTATAGTTTTGCAAATAATCTAATATTTTAAATAACACGTAAAATTTAAAAAGTATTTTAAACGTCTTAACATATCCTTTTTTCTATTTTCTATAAATGTATCATGCATGTATTCTTTCTAATTGTTTACAGAACTAACAGGTCTGTAAGTGTAAGAAATTTTCTAGCACTATTCAAAACCATATGAAAATCGGTTACGCCGTTTAGCTGAACTAATGGAACACACAGACAGACGTGTAAACGATGTTATTATATTTATTTGCATTTATAAATAATTTTCTTTACTTAAATCAGATATTAGGCATATGATACCTCAAATACACAACTTCAATATTCGAAATAGAGAGACATTGTTTTTGGATTGCACTATGCAGTCACTTTGTCGTGCTACAGTAAAAAAAAGGTATATGACATAAGAAAGAACGAACACTGTAGTACTTAAGAAGAAGTTTTTCCTCTTGAAATATGGAATCCTAAAGATGTGAGGTACGGACATTTATATTTCACATCGTCGTGCAAATTTATCTATTACGAATAGTATACACTTTCCCACGGGTATATTTCCTAAACCGTATTTGGGCGAAACATTTATTTGCACAAGAATCATAGCCAGCTACCAATGACAGAACTTTCTTGATATGATATGCTATTACTTACTTCAATATAAATCAGTATATGATTTTGTTAGATTATTTACAAAAATATTTAGTTTCTAATTTCAATATGTCAATCTTTTTTTTTCGAAATGACTACGCTATTGACCTAGCAAGGTCTTAACAGCTTCACCGGACTACTTCAATATGTCAATCGTTACGTCTATGGATTACAGTAACGAAATAATTTGCGAATGTGTAAATATTGATTTATAATTGATCGTAGAACGATGATTTGATTTACGAAGCGTAATGAAATCAAATTAAAACACCGCTATTGAAAATCCGTAATCTAATTGAATTTAATTTCCTTTAACAATAATTATAATTACGTAAAGCTGTTAGCGGTAGACGGCGCGGCGCGGCTCGACGCGGCCTCCCGTCAGCCGCGATTCCGTATAATTTCAGACGAAACGTTTCGGAATGTTGATGGAAACCCAGTTGTTTAGAGACGGTGAGAAGCGTCGCACCGAGTAACTAACTACAGCCAAAGTCTTCGCGAAGCTTTAATGACATCGCGACACGGCGGGACGATGCGGGGCCGGGGCTCGCGTGCCTACTTGTTATATCTTTATTACAAAAGGAGTGCCTCATTAATTTGGCAACCCCTCGGGGTTGAGTCGCGAACCCTTGACCTCGTTCGCGAGAGCCGCGACGCAGAATTGAAAATCTTACGCACCTATCTAATACATAATTAACGAACGTCATTACTGAGTAATGGATATCTCTCGCTGAACTTCGAACTCGTCTCGTTATGTCCCTTGTACTTTAAAGAACGTGCGAAATTGTATGTTACCTATATATTTTTTTAATTATTTTAGTTGAAGAGTATTTTGATACTTTGCATTCTTTTACACATTCACTATTGGCGTTCCTGTCGGAATACAGAAAAAACTAAAAAAAACCAAGTTTAATAATATCTATAAATTTAAAACTAAAGATGATATTAAATTGCTATAAATTCTATCTACTGATCATAAGTGCTTGGAAATAAAATATTTATTTAACCTACACAAACATACGTCAATGGAGTATATAAAAAATGTACTGAAAACTCTAGGTTATGAACACATTTTTATGTATTTTATTTAAATACTAGCTGTTACCCGCGTCTTCGTACACGTTTTTTTTACATATTAAATAAATTTAAAATTGTGATCACACATCTAGTATAAATTACAAAAATACTCTTTCATAAATATTTGTAAGTATCACACGCACATCATCTACTGTAACAGATAACGTGTACATTATATATGTGAATACTAATAGTGTTTCGAATGGGATGGGATTTATCATCATCCACATAACTGGAACTTTAAACTACTATATACCACACTCAGTGCTCACTTACACTATATAAGAAAGTAATGAAAACATTAAGCTAAACATTATCAAACAATATGTGTTAAATCTTTTATTATATATATATATATATATATATGTATATAATATGTCCATAGTGTCAATATAATTAAGTTATTATTATACCTTGCTATAATTTAAATCGCATATAAACATACGACTTTCGATTATATTTATTCTTGGAGTCCAGTACAGCGCACGTTATACGCACATGTTTACAGTGAACAACATATTTTTAATTAATTTCACACGGACGAATGCATGTCTGATCGCGATAAGATCAAAAACTACAGAACGCCTCTTCGTGTCGTTTTCACTAATATATAAAATTATTCTTGGGCAAGGTTTAGGTATAGTTTGTCTTATTATCAGGGCGGGCAACGTTTGCTGAACCCGCTACCTTAAAATAAAACAGCTAATTAATTACTTATTTGCCCGTAAAATTGCCGTTCAAATATTACTTGTAGTCCGGTGGAGCTGTTAAGACCTTTCTAGATCAATAGCGTAGTCATTTCTAAGAAAAAAAACTGTTCTAATAGGTCCAGCCGTTTCGGAGATTACCCAAAACAAATAAAAAAACAGACATTCGACAGAATTAAAAAAAAAATGTTTATATTTGTAGCATCACAGATATATTTATTCACCAAAAAGTATTTATTTTAATATATTACATACACACACTTTATTTTTATAATACGTAATATATCACAAATCAAATTGGGAACAAAACTGACGTAGAAAAAATTTTTGAGGAGTATTTGGCGGGATTTCAGTCTGTCATGTAGTGAATTTTATATTTTATTCATAATTTTGAGTTACTTGTCTTTATATTGTGTTAAATTGGTGACGTTTTATGTAATATGGTTCATTTACTGTGCATAAGTGAAATGAATGAAAAATAATACCACGGAAAAATTAAGAAGACAAAATTTATGAAATATTATATAGAGGATTTGGCGCTTATATCTTTACATTAACTTGGACATAAAAGAAAACTACCTATATAGACAACTTCAGAATTGGCAGTATGGGTTAATTCCTTCGACTGTCTCATTGGACGAATATTATTACTACTAAAGTTTTTGAATAGCAACACAAAATAAACTTTAGAAATGTTTGCGATATAAACGTAACACGTATAATTAAAAATTGTAGACAAAACTAACGTAGAATAAACTTTTTGAGTAGGAACACAAATAAACCATGAAAATATTTGCGATAGAATGTTATCGCGTTACCATGGCAACGCATATAATACTGACATTAACACGCAGCGGTAGCTTCCAAAATAGTCATAAACAAACAAATTGAGAAAATATGGCAATGGGCTCATAGAATTTGAAAAATATATAATATGCCTATAACCATCTACGATTAATTCCGCGTCGAATGGTTGTGATTTCATGCTGATCGGTCCAGTAGTTTTTGAATTTACCTCGGACAAAGAAAACAAACTTTGCTCATATATACATATATATATATATATATATATAACAAAATGTTCTCTAAAGCTTAATAACGACGTACTAAATTGTTCTTGCATGTCCTATTCCAACGTAAGTATGAAAGACTACAAGCACTACAGCGCTGTTGTTCTAATAGGGCTGGTATGTTTCAATGCAACAGGGCCCGTTCCGGGATTTGCTAGCGAACATACAGTTACAGAATACTTACGGAATATTCTACCTTCATGCCGGTCGGGCTCATTGGAATCTATTTGCAAAACCGAATATAATTTTCATATACAAATAATATTCGCAATATTGTTTGATTTTATTCCGCTATAATTGCAGAAAGGCAAAAAATTTCACAAGTTCTTGATGTGTTTCAAAATCGGTGCTAATTTAATAGTTTTGTTTTTGGTGTTCAAAGCCGAAAGAAGAAACATTACAATCAACAAAGCAATGTAATCATATGTAACTGAGGTATTTATAGTTTGTCATTATTCGTTTGAGTATACGAGTTCATTATTTTTTTTATTTCATCAGTGAGTAGGCTAATCAACTATCGAGCTACAGTCTACAGGCTATTTACAGCCTACTAGAGTCAATAGTCAATAAGCCATTTTATTGTCCATATATAGAAACGGTATATGGAATTGATGATAAAGTCTAACATGAAAGTAGAAGCGAGAAGAACAACTCATTATGAAATTTGAAAAATTAAATTATTCTTTTTAAAGACTTTTATGCTTATAGGTCATAGTTATATATTATAATAACTCGCGACTAGGGTATATTATATTGCAAACAAGTTTATATCATAATATAATGCGGACAAAGTCGCGGGTGGACGCCAATTGAATATACACATAAACCCATGTTTCTTTTATTGCCTTCTCACATCGTAACTTATGTTACGACATACATTATTTACATTACATTTACCGAACGTTTTAATATAATTTTCCCGATAACAAGCTGACTTCAAACAGTTTACGGTTAATATATTTCTGTGGAGTTCAGCGCCGCCGCGGCCTATGCCTGTAACGAGATGGCCCGCACTCGTCCGGTCCGGTCGGCGCTGCGGGAAATTCGCCCAAAACTGACGCGCGTGAAAATTTAATGAACGGCCGGACGCTAGTTAACTAAAAGGTAAAGTGCACCCTCTCGACGTGTTCGGTAAATATTAATAGTGAGTGCTCACGTGGACCATTAAAAATGCACGATTCCGCAGACACGGGGTACGTTACTGCGAGCCTACACCGCCTTCGCAACGTCGCGTCTCTCCGACTCCATTTGACTTTTTCATTAATTCTTTTAATTCGATTGGACCTTAAGCTTATACATCTATCAATTAAGATATAAAGTCAAAACGCAAATGCAGAAAAAAATGTTTTCATCTTTTTTACTCTACAAAAAAATTATAACTCTTTTCGGTATAACAATTAAATGTTTGTTAGAAATATGAACCCATGAACAAATTGCATCTCACTTATCATCTTTAAACATGTTTAGAGGATACCGTACTGAAATGTAGAGTGCAACATGTAGGTCGTGTCGAATTGAACGGAAAGTCGCAAATCATTAAAGGACAAGTTTTTAATAATTAATATTTTAAACATACAACATAGTACAAACTTAAATAAGCGACATTTGTTAAATGACCAACGTAACTGTAATACCAGAATACATAATACATACAAATTACCCATCCCTTGTTTTGACTCAGTAATTTTTTTTTCGAACTGACTACGCTATTGGCCTTGCATGGCCTTTACAGCTTCACCGGACTACAACTCAGTAAAGTTTTTTAGATAACCGTGGGGTTCTACAATAAGGTCCTGGTAATTAGTTTAAGCACTGTGTCAAGCAAGTTTTATTGTCAAAAGGTATGTAGAGTGTATTATTACGGGAGAAATTACCGCCTCGAAATACAAACACTAAAATAATAATTAACGACTGTGAACAATATAAGTTACGATTACTTTAATAACTGTGTATGTAACTAAAATGATAGAGGTGCCTGTGTCTTCATGCCTCGCATCAATCAAAACCAAATGAATTAATTTCAATTTTTTTTTACAGTATCACAGGACTTATACATAGATACATCTCACTATTATTTAAATATACACCTCCCTTTAAACTCTATAAGTTTGTGCTCACATTTTGCTATGCAACACATTACTCTCGACAAATCGGAGGAGCTAGTATAAACATGTTTTAACGCCGTATATTTTCTCGCTATCGCGCCTTTGTTATCCAATTTGTACAATAAAAAGCGAAACAACATTGAACTTAGTCCGGCCGGTGCTCTCTCTGTACGACGCGAGAACGTATCTGCTACAAGTTTCACAATCCGAAACGTTTTAAACTCTTACGGGCGCTATTAAGGATAATAGAAAATGTCTAACTGGTACGATGAGTCGAGGAATTATGCGCGCCTCTACTGTGATGTGACTTTTATATGCATTCAGTTATACAGTTATCATTTGTTTTTCTAGGGTAGCGTGTTTGATTTTAATCACATGGGAAGTAAAATTAGTTATATTGACATGTTAAGTAATCTATCTTAATTTTATTTTTTTAATCTTAATTTAGATTTATAATCCTCGTTAATCTTTTTGACCGCTCTGAGTATGCCGTAAGTTTGGGGATTGCGGATAATATACTTAAAAGTTTATTAACAAAGTTTATCAATTTTTTTTTTTTTATATCATAGGAGGCAAACAAACAGATGGGTCACCTGATGTTAGGTGATCACCACCGTCCATAGACACTTGCAACAACCAGGGGAGTCACAAGTACGTTGACAGCCTGTGTTTGGGAGGAGGGTGGGGGGGACAGGAAGGGAAGGAGGAAGGGGAAGGGGAGGGTACGTGGGTCTCCGGCTCTCTCACTGACCGAACGAAACGCAACAATGCAATCACTGTTACTTCACGTCGGTTTTCTGTGAGAGGGTGGTGCTTCCCCGGACGAGCCGACCCATTAGTGCTGAAAAGAATAATAGCTTCAGCTTGGCTCTACCACTACTAAAATATTATTGAAGAATCTAAAATTGTCATTTATTCATCCTTAAGTTGTATCAATGTTTTACATATAATATAATGCGTATTTATATGTAAACTAGCGAGCTCGGCGTACGCTGTCCTGCCTTGATAATAAAAAAAAACTTGACAAAATATATGTCCCAACCATCGTCGTGAATCACTTTATCTACTAGTGAAAACCGCATGAAAATCCGTTTAGTAGTTTTTGAGTTTATCACGAACAGACAGACAAGCAAACGTGGCAGAAGACTTCGTTTTATAACATATAGTGATTTGTGTTCAATGCAACTATGTTCAGAACGATCAAAAAGTAGGACGAGAACTATAAGTAGGAGGTACTAGTTGTTACTAATATTATAAATTCGACAGTAAGTCACACTTGTTACCCTTTTACTTCTCAACTATTCAGTTATTATGAAATTGTACATCTTTGTCTTGGATTCACCAATTGATTGTATTGTGGATCCATTACTTTTCCAAACGATGATACTGGGCATATCACTATTTCTCATAATGAACAGACTACATTTAATTCAATATCACCCAGAAATACCACCCACCCATGGTGTCGTGTAAAATTAATTGAAAATTGTGTCATGGGTTGCGATAAATTTCTTTATTTTCGTAAAGTTATATTTGGTTAAAATCTGAGCTTCACCACGTGGTTTTTGTTTCCAATTTATAAATAATTTTCATTTTCATTTTCATTTACACATAGATTTTTTTTAATGTCTATATAATTAAAAATAATGGCAAATAACTGAGTAGCCATGATGAAAACCTTTGATTATAGAAGTATACCCTTTGACAAAAGAACCCTAATAAAGTTCAAACATTAAAATATCAAATAACTATGGTCGAATGTCGATCACTGGGCGCCCACTACTATCTATAAAAGCACATAGGGTACCTTTATACAGAAAGAAAGTACTGCGTCCGATGGAATATGTCAATTTACGTTAAAAAGCTAGTAATAGTTAGAGCGAAACGATACCTCTGAACGTATTTGGAGATTTTTTTTTTTCGAAGTGTAATCGCTGTTTACCTGGAATGGTCTTCACCGAACTATTTAGGCGAGCACTAAAGGCACTCAGCCGATTTGGGATGTTTGGGCGACTAACTCAAGGGTGCACGGCACACCTCGGCGTGGGCTTTCACCTGTTTTGTGCGAAAAAACGCAACCTATCTGAGATAACCTAAGCTAGGCTATCTAGATATACGTATATTAGTTATTGACACATGCATGTGTACCAAACATGCGTGCCTCAACAACTCCTATATGTATGTTGTGTTGGAAAAATCCTCAAAACTATATAAGATAGGATAGGATAAGGAAAAATAAGAGTAGAACTCTTTATCGTTTATTTCTCTGAAAAAGAAAAACATCGTGTAAGCGTGTAGGCATGCACGTGTGTATAGGTGATGTGTGTGATGTTGTAGCAGTGACGTAAGGTTTTGTGTCACTGTATCGCGTGAGCAGTGTGCTCAAGGGCTCCACGCCGAGGGAACGGACCTAGGTTTGAGCCGCTGCCGAGGGGGGCCCAATCTGGTTATTTGGAGATTATTAAAACTTATATTATAGTACCTGATGAAAATCTAAAAGAGAATTTCTTGAAAGAGAATGGGCTCTGTTGTTTATAAAGAATGTATTAAAATTATTTCATCATCCTAGTAGACTTTAAATATGAAATATATATCGTTAAATTTGTTTTCTTTTTTTTATCTTAATAATTAATATAATTCTATCATTACAAAGAATGAAGTCGTCTCCACAGCTAACTAATGTATATAGCTGCAATGACAGGTTCAAAACCGCTACGAAGCTAAAAGAACGAAAGTCAAATTAATTATGAAATTCTAAATTTTACTGTTTAAAGTTTAATAAATATTCGTTATAACAGAGTCTGGTTACTTGTAAATTGTTTAGAGGTCTGCCTATTGTTTGCTTTATAACTTTAATTACATCTTCTGAAAATAAATCACATTTAGTTTATTGTTATATAAACTTGTATTAATACCGAATAACGTATAATATCGATTTTATATTTTAAAAATAAACCCTCGCAAAAATTTAACGTATCAGTATAAAAGATTTTTGTTCTCGATCTGACTACGGTTTTTTTTTTTGGAACTCACTCCGCTATTTACCCAGCAAGGTCCTAACAGCTTCACCGGACTACTAAGGCGAGCGCTTAAGGCACTCAAACGATTTTATTTTGACAGCTAGTTCAAGAGTGCACGATAGACCTTGGCTTGGGCTGTTGCCGTAAAACTCGGAACTAACTGAAGTAACCTAAGCTACATATTTTTAAGCATGTATGAGTTAGTGATATATACCTACATGTGTACCAAAATACCTGTAAAATGCATGTATACCTTATTAAACCGTACATGTAATTTTATGTCTGTGGTCAGTAAATATAGAGATGTAGCAAGAATCTGAGGACCCGATAAGGCCTCCCACGGCAGCGGCTCAAGCCTAGGTTCGATCCTTCGGTAGGGAACCCTTGAGTGCGTTGCTTGCGCGATACGGTGACACACAAATATACTTCACCGCTACAACACTATACGATCACCCCCACACACGTGCACGCCTACACGCTTACACATGAAAGTGGGAGGTTTACTTTTTTCCCTTATCGAACTGAAAAACTCTCAATTTTCCGATAATAAATATATGGAGGAGTTGTTGAGGCGTGTTTGCTTGGTACACATATACGTTTCAACAACTCATACATATATGAATAGTTAGCTAGGTTAGCTAAGATAGGTCGCGATTTTGCATGCAACAGGCAACAGCCAAGCCGAGGTGTGCCGTGCACCCTTGAGCTGGTTGCCAAAATAAAATCGGCTGAGTGCCTTAAGCGCTCGCCTTAGTAGTCCGGTGAAGCTGTTAAGACCTTGCTGGGTCAATAGCGTAGTCATTTCGAAAAAAAGAAAAAAAAGCAAGAATCTGATGAAGAATTTCGCAACTTTTCATTCGATCAATACAAGATCGTGAATCGCCGTTGGCGCGTTCCGTCGGTCGGGTAGCGCGTTACGCGTGCCTTATGTGTTCGTGACGCTTGTGCATGAATAAGCAATGAGCGCCCGCGCACGCGACACAATAAACGAGCGCGGCGCACGCGACACCGCCCGCCCTAGCCGCCTCGCCACCTCACCGCCCGCCCTAATTTATTACCGCCCGCCCAGCCAAACGTACACTATCACTCTTATATCTTACCTTGCCATATCTCTGCGCGCTCGACCCCGTATTTATTGCCCTCGTATTAGACGAATTATCTTTTCCTGTCTTTATCGTAGTAATCCTATGAAGTCTCACACCATTTATTATTGTTAGAGGGTTGCTATATTTCTTTATTATCTTGTTTAAATCGGTTTATACAATCTAACTTAAAGTATCTCTACTGTCGATAATATTTGGAATCATATATTATATTGGTTTAAGTTTGTTTTGAAATTGTCCCACATGTTACGAGAGTATTTCAATTCACACATCTTTATATTCTTGGCCGGAATATTAAACAACCACTAACCGGAAATGTATTTGTAATTTTATTTACACAGACTTCTATATTATTAGCGTTACATTTTTGAATATTGTTATGAATACTGTACAGAAAATTGAATAATACTTATTAAAGTAAATTTTAATTTATACAATAAAAACAGATACTCATTTACATGTTATAAAAAGAACCAACACACCTAAGTTCTGTTTCACAGTGATTAATTTTAACTTTAAATTATTATTTTTTTCTGTTTGAAATATTAACAATTGTGGTTAGTCTTCTGAAGTAATTATGATATAATGATAATAGTTATTAATCGCAATGGTAATATAAAATTATATTACTTTCTGCCTATATGCATATTCATATTGTATAGAACAAAACATTTCAAATAAATTGCAATTCAATAAGATCATAATTTAGATCAAAACGTGCAAACTTTATGGTCGACTATCGATCCGAATTGAGTATTGTTATTCGATATATACAAGATCAAATTGATTGTACATAAACAAACAAATAGCAATCGAGTAGATCTCGTCACATGATGTGGAATCGTCTCAGGCACAATATCGTACGTCGAGCGTATGTTTGCGGACCGCTCCACGCGTCGCCGCTTGCTACTATTAAATTATTTAGGCCCGGTCCTTGCATTGTCTCGCGAAAGTCCACCGGCAGTTGTCGCACTGGGCCACGCGAGGCCAACCCGCCCGCACCCGCCAGTAAACAGTCGTTACAATGTAATAGAAATGTACCGAGTGTGTGGATATTCGAGTCGTTTTGTATTGAGTTAGTGCCGAACGCGTCCGTATTTGTTCAACTAGTTAATAGGATGGCTCGCTGCGGCGGCGTTGGAATATTGCGGAGCATTTCTCTTTAATTATGTGACTTGAAATATATCTGTAAGTTTGTTTTCCACTATGTTTTTGGAACAAGTTCCTTATCGCGCGTTGTGAAAGGGGGCTAGAGGGAAAAAAATCTCACGAAAAGTTGTCACGACACTTTTTGCTATAGTAAGCTATTGTAAGCTGTGCGGCGTCGCATGTTTCTCTGTCTGTCTCTCTCTCTGTCTCTCTCTCTTATAGAAAGCAAGCCAGATATTTTCATTTCTATTTCGCATTGAACAGTGTGGTGTCGCGACGATAATTTTTGTTGAGTGTATACAGGTTTTTTGTAAATAATAAAAAATAATAATAATAATAATCCCTAACATATGTTTCCTACTTCAGTTACCACAAGCCAATTATTACGAAAATTGAGCCTACTGATTAAGTTTATATAACATTATATTTGTTAATAATAAAAAAAATATTATTATA
>JACEII010000056.1:209277-223897 GCA_014332785.1 Antheraea mylitta | reverse complement strand
ATCTGATGAAGAATTTCGCAACTTTTCATTCGATCAATACAAGATCGTGAATCGCCGTTGGCGCGTTCCGTCGGTCGGGTAGCGCGTTACGCGTGCCTTATGTGTTCGTGACGCTTGTGCATGAATAAGCAATGAGCGCCCGCGCACGCGACACAATAAACGAGCGCGGCGCACGCGACACCGCCCGCCCTAGCCGCCTCGCCACCTCACCGCCCGCCCTAATTTATTACCGCCCGCCCAGCCAAACGTACACTATCACTCTTATATCTTACCTTGCCATATCTCTGCGCGCTCGACCCCGTATTTATTGCCCTCGTATTAGACGAATTATCTTTTCCTGTCTTTATCGTAGTAATCCTATGAAGTCTCACACCATTTATTATTGTTAGAGGGTTGCTATATTTCTTTATTATCTTGTTTAAATCGGTTTATACAATCTAACTTAAAGTATCTCCACTGTCGATAATATTTGGAATCATATATTATATTGGTTTAAGTTTGTTTTAAAATTGTCCCACATGTTACGAGAGTATTTCAATTCACACATCTTTATATTCTTGGCCGGAATATTAAACAACCACTAACCGAAAATGTATTTGTAATTTTATTTACACAGACTTCTATATTATTAGCGTTACATTTTTGAATATTGTTATGAATACTGTACAGAAAATTGAATAATACTTATTAAAGTAAATTTTAATTTATACAATAAAAACAGATACTCATTTACATGTTATAAAAAGAACCAACACACCTAAGTTCTGTTTCACAGTGATTAATTTTAACTTTAAATTATTATTTTTTTCTGTTTGAAATATTAACAATTGTGGTTAGTCTTCTGAAGTAATTATGATATAATGATAATAGTTATTAATCGCAATGGTAATATAAAATTATATTACTTTCTGCCTATATGCATATTCATATTGTATAGAACAAAACATTTCAAATAAATTGCAATTCAATAAGATCATAATTTAGATCAAAACGTGCAAACTTTATGGTCGACTATCGATCCGAATTGAGTATTGTTATTCGATATATACAAGATCAAATTGATTGTACATAAACAAACAAATAGCAATCGAGTAGATCTCGTCACATGATGTGGAATCGTCTCAGGCACAATATCGTACGTCGAGCGTATGTTTGCGGACCGCTCCACGCGTCGCCGCTTGCTACTATTAAATTATTTAGGCCCGGTCCTTGCATTGTCTCGCGAAAGTCCACCGGCAGTTGTCGCACTGGGCCACGCGAGGCCAACCCGCCCGCACCCGCCAGTAAACAGTCGTTACAATGTAATAGAAATGTACCGAGTGTGTGGATATTCGAGTCGTTTTGTATTGAGTTAGTGCCGAACGCGTCCGTATTTGTTCAACTAGTTAATAGGATGGCTCGCTGCGGCGGCGTTGGAATATTGTGGAGCATTTCTCTTTAATTATGTGACTTGAAATATATCTGTAAGTTTGTTTTCCACTATGTTTTTGGAACTAAGTTCCTTATCGCGCGTTGTGAAAGGGGGCTAGACGGAAAAAAATCTCACGAAAAGTTGTCACGACACTTTTTGCTATAGTAAGCTATTGTAAGCTGTGCGGCGTCGCATGTTTCTCTGTCTGTCTCTCTCTCTCTCTTATAGAAAGCAAGCCAGATATTTTCATTTCTATTTCGCATTGAACAGTGTGGTGTCGCGACGATTATTTTTGTTGAGTATATACAGGTTTTTTGTAAATAATAAAAAAAAATAATAATAATAATAATCCCTAACATATGTTTCCTACTTCAGTTACCACAAGCCAATTATTACGAAAATTGAGCCTACTGATTAAGTTTATATAACATTATATTTGTTAATAATAAAAAAAATATTATTATAACTTAAAAAAAATAAAATTCGTTCCATCCGGGTGTCCCATGACACCTCTCAAGTTTTTTTTAATTTAATTTACTGCCATAATACAATGGTTAACTAATTCACTTTCAATATTCGAGATTATAAAATACAATACTGAGCACAGATACATTCATTTATAAATAAAAAAAGAACACGTTTTCTTATAGAAATATAAGATAAAATGTAGAATATATCGGCGGAGTTGCTATTGACCTGCGACCGTACCATTGACTATATCGGGGAAGTTACTATTGACCTGCGTCCGTACTACTGACTATAACGAGGGAGTTACTATGGATTGGTCGTGCTCTGTCACAGCATCGGTTGGAGGTATCAGTTATTTATGCATCTTGATTGTTAATGGCAGTCAATGTTTTAGAAAGCAACTACTAACAAGACGCTAGTTATCGTCGCTCAGACAATTACAATTCATAACTACATTCAGTTTTGCATTTCAGTATCGGCTATTTTTTTATTCGATTGATTTTAGTCAATTGATCTATCATCAGCCAATAACCTTGACGACAATATGGATGACATCATACTTTCCTCGAATCTGGGCTCGTAAATTGTTAAATATCTTTTAAAATGACATGTATAAAATAAGATTAAAAAGTCTTTGTGAGAAACGACTTATTTTCCTACACAAACGTACCTTAACAACAAAGTAACTCGCAACTTAAATGATGAGTATTTTACCTATAAATCTGTATGCGGCTGGAGTCGCGCGTCCGCCTCGACTGACCCCGATCGCGCCCTTGACCTCCGCACCTTTCGCCTTTACGACCTTTAATTATAGTTTACAATACGGTGTCATTTCTTTGTTATACTCATTTCTCTCTTGGAGACGTCGTTGCACGGAATATACGTCAGATAATTGTTATTGTGTAATTATTTTGAAAGGTAACAATAAATAACTAATAACTATCAGTATTTACCCCCGAATTAGTCTGCTTGTTTTTCAATATATTTAAAACTAAGTACATTACATTGCTTCATTTGCGTTTAATTGTATCCGTCTTCAGCCCTTGCACGGCACAGTCATACTTTTTGTTTTTCATTGATCTTAATAGCTGACCTACATTTTGTATGGTAACTGCTCCACTCCTAAGGGTCGTAGCGTGATGCTTAGATCACCTGCATCGTTATTAAATATGCAGATTAAAAACTGAAACAAAAAATAATCTGACTGGTAATTCCAAAAAAAAAAATGCATTAAAAGATCTCAGTTTTTTAACATTAGTGTAGGTGAAATTGAACTAATATTTTTACAAATGAATTATGATCGTTTAAATTCAAACTATTAGGAGGTTTAACTGTGAAAAAGTACCAAATGGAGAGACATAAGACATCCGGAGTTAATTTTATATTTATAGTAATAAAAATTGCTGTATATATTTGAAGATTCACATTATTCATTCTGTTAGAACTCAATTATTTATTGCAACAAATAATACCAAGCTCAATTCGTCTATTAATGAAATTTACCACTAATGGAGTTGGCATGGCCACGCCAGTGATGTTTTTTATATATGTATTAGTACAACCACTTTACAATAGATGGCGCGCAATTCGTTTCATTTTGAAAACAATGAGAACAAAATGCCGTTTTTTTTTTTCGAAGTGTAAACGCTGTTGACCTGGAAAGGTCTTTACAGCTTCACCGAACTATAGAGGCGAGCGCTGAAGGCACTCAACCGATTTGAGATGTTTGGGCGACTAACTCAAAGTGCACCCTTGGCACACCTCAGCTTTGGGCTGTTGCCTGTTTTGTGCAAATCTATCTGATCTAACCTAAGCTATCT
Organism: Antheraea mylitta; assembly: GCA_014332785.1. Classification (NCBI taxonomy): domain Eukaryota; kingdom Metazoa; phylum Arthropoda; class Insecta; order Lepidoptera; family Saturniidae; genus Antheraea; species Antheraea mylitta. The sequence goes on along the minus strand of JACEII010000056.1, from coordinate 220,198 downwards.
AGATATACGTATATGGGTTATTGAAACATGCATGCGTGTCCTAACAACTCCTATATGTATTTTGTGTCGGAAAAATTCCTCTAAACTATATAGAATAGGATAGAATTGGGAAAAATAAGAGTAGAACTCTTTGTCGTTTATTTCTCTGAGTAAGAAAAACAGCGTGTAAGCGTGTAGGCGTGCACGTGTGTATAGGTGATGTGTGTGATGTTGTAGTAGTGATGTAAGGTTTTGTGTTTTGGTTTGTATTATTACAAAATAAATATGTATCACGAAAAGATAAACCATATAAGAATTTTGCTGATCTTTCTCAGTCACTGGATTTTTTTCCGAACCAATGGTAACTCTGCCGTTTATAAGTACCTTTTTAGAGTCTAAATTGAATTAAGTATTTTTGATTTTCCTTTTAATGGATATCAATTCTAAATTTGTGTTTTACAGAGAAATAATAACATCGTATTATTGGAGTATCAAAGTTGAATAGTTTCAGGGTACTGAACATTATAGCGGGTAATACGTCGTCCACACGAAAATACTCATGTTTAATTAACGCCATCCCTAATTCATAATCCGACAGTGATAAATTAGATGGTTCCGGTCGTTAGTAATTAGGTACGCAATTATCGCGGCCCGTTTGAATTCATTAATACTGGAAGTAGATAGGCTCTCGTGTTACTGATTTATTAATCGCGTGCCTGTATTCCGATTGTTTTAATCGATATTACATATCTATGTTACAGCTCTAGGGTTACCATGTGTACTTTCTAATAATGTTTTTGTTATAAGTTAATTTGAGTAGTTTGAATTTTCTGTAACGGAATAACGGAACGCTAACGAACGCCTGTAAGCTGTGAAATATCGAAATTATTTTATACAGGTGTAACAATAGATCCCATGCTTAAGATAGTATTTAACGATAGAAAATAAATATGGCGTTATCAACTTGAATATTAAAAAGTTTATTGTATATTCAATCAACATATTCATCATCAGATATTTCGTAAAAGACAAGAATTTATGTATCACAGAACGCAGTGCCAACTTCGTTTTCGAATATTAACTTTTTATACTTTTTAAAAATATCCTGAACATTGTGTTATAAGAGTAATGTCTGACCACAATTTCAACTGTTGTTAAGTTACTATAATGATATAGCCAGATTTTTACGGGAGCTAACTCTCAAGTTCTCTATTGTCAAAACACTGAAATAAGATCATTGAAACGTCAAAAATTGCTCTTTCATAATAATACGAACGATTGATCAACTTTCTCATTATTTAAAAATCTCTAGTTAGATGTACCATATCCAGACATAAACTCAGTTTTAATAAACACGTTCAGATCCGATCCCGGTACAATTATTAAGCAATAAGCGCATACCGCAGACACGAGGGCGAATGTTATTGGAATTCGTGTACGGCTATTTAATTTACCACCTGGCTCAATGGCGAAACGATTGCCGGCCGCCTAATTATATTTTAATCGTAGCCGACCCACCCCCACGGTACCCCACGCTCGTAGGCTCCTACCACTAATTCATTTGTACGACACGGCCACTATGTACACTCTGTAGTCTGTTTATTCTCATAGGAGAGTTTAGGACTCCTAAAGCAATACCGACGCTTAAACATAGTAACCGAAGCGTTTACGTGAAGGGTTTAATTATGCACTTTACGTTCCCGACTACAATCGCGTCAAGTTAATTAAGTTTCGCCCGTTTACTCTTTACTTGGATTGTCGCTTTCGAATGTTATTATATTTAACGCGATACACGTATTGTGTTCTATAAAAGATATTAATTGAGTTCGATTGTATGAGTTGGAATATACTATTAAACAAAATAATTTGAAGACACCTTGAGATGTATTTTTTTGGCAGGAGATAAACTTATGACTTCGCGTCATGACATGCTAGTAAGCGTGTAATTGTCCTATATAAAGACAATGAATATTAAAATCTACTAGAATAAAGAAATCTATACTAATATTATAAAGAGGTATAAAGTTTGTGAGTTTGTGATGTTGTGGCGTTGTAGGGGGTAATCTCAGGAACTACTGGTCCGATTTAAAAACTCTTTTAGTGTTATATAGTTCATTTATCGAGGTTATAGGTTATATCATCACGCTAAGACCAATATGAGCGGAGCACTAATGAATAATGTTTCAAAATTGGGAGAGCTTCCGCTGTGTGTTAACGTTAGCCCAGAGTGACTATTTCTATGCGGACGAAGTCGCGTGCAGAGGCTAGTGTAATATAATTGGAATAGAAATAAGATCAATACCTGCACCAATTTACCTTGACGTAGTCACCGCGCTGAGTGTTGTTTTGGATTTGATTGCCATACAGGATAATTATCTGTGTGATCGGCATACGATTGTTTTGAGTCAGGGCGTACTTTGTGGACGTTAATTGTGTTTGTATAGTCCTCATGGTTCCCTGGTAGGTTGATTGTGTTTTGTTTTAAAAAAGTGACAAATTTTCAGTTTCTCAGATTGTAAGTCCTCTCTTTTTTTTATTTATTTATCTAATAAATAGCCAGGATTTACGAGTATTATGATTTTTGAAGTAAAAACTTGTTTAGGTGTGTTGAGCAGTATCTTCAGTAGAAGATAAAATAATTTCGCGTCATGACATGTTAATATGATGGAACGTATTGCGCTTGCGTATTACGTCAAACTCGCGACACGTAGTATAGGGGTTTATGTATATGTTATATTGATATTTTACAGCTTATCATACGTTTGATTGATTGATTAATATACTTTATAAAAGTGTATATAATTATTGCTCCCGGTGGCACAACAGATATGAAAACCACACTAATGTTAATAATTTCAATTAAAAAAAAATCTGAAATTCATATATATTATTAAACTATAATTAATATGGAACTTCAAATAAGAACACATTTTTTTTCAATGTTTTGAGTTTTCACTTCTATCGGCAGTCCTTATAATTGCCTCGTCATTTTTTTTACTTAGTTTTGCTTTCGATACCTTTCAAGCCTTTATTTATAAATCATAATTTATCATATATCACGCCCCTTGCCTCCATAATCTACAATATCTATTGAATATAGATAATAACGCCTGTAAATTGGCATGAGTAGAAAAAAAAATTGTATCACTTTTATGGTTGAGTTTTGGTCACTAGTTTCTATATGAAATAATAATAAAATAATTAAAAATACATTTTCTTTATTTCCAAATATTCTTTTAGCTACTTCAATGGAAATGAAACACGCTGTATATTAATAAATAAATAAACAAAATCGTTTATAATGTGAAGTTAAGCTATTCTTGTTCCATATCTTTAGTTGCAGCGGTCTTGTAAAGTTCAATAAATATTAAAGTTGGCACATTGTTAGTGAGTTGTGCACGCGAGCCGCTGCCACGAACTATGCCAATTGTGTTACGGCTTTTGTAAGCTGTATTAACAATGAAACTATTAGTACAGCGAGAAACATACCGCGACAAATCAATTCACAACACCATGCATAGTTTCCTTTATGTTTAAATATTTTAACTATTGCCTGTGTTTTGGCTTCGTTTAGCGGTCAGTATTTGATTAAAAATGGCTCAGGTTCGATTCTGATTGAATGCAAATGAATGTATTTCATGAATTATATATATATATTATTACATTATGTATTTTGCGTCAATTTTATAATCATTGTTTTATCTTTATTCATCTGTCAACGGGATAATGTATCTCATCAACATTATATAACTTCTATGTATGTATAACTAGGCAGTGGGCAAACGGTTAACAACATCTCCCTCCTCTGTTCATCAAATTTTCTTTATTCTTTTTTTAATTTTTTTTGAGGAGGATACGTAAATAATCAAATTATTTTAATATCCCGTAAACATCAGAAAACCACGTAACGTACCGGACCAGTCGAAACGAAAACTTTTGTAAAATTATAAGGCTACTTATTTTTTGGTTTCGATTACCATTTTATTAATGTTTAATGAAGTAGGCGGAAGTTGGCTAATATAAAATAAAAACAACTAACTGTATAAGAAAATATGAGGGCCGTCAGGTGGTATCGAAACATTTTGTTCAGAAAGAGTTAGGATACATGCTGATTTCGTATCAGCTAGAAGTTTCAACCTATTCTTATATTAACCATTTCATAATTAATTTGAATGATATATATGAGTCCTTACATTTCAAAATTAGCTAAATCCAATATTAATCGTTCGTATATGTTTATTTTTTTAAGATTTCTAGTTTTAATACACCGACAATGAAATACAAATTTTGCCGTTCATAAGGTTTTTAGCTTTTTTATGTTCTTCATATTTTCATGTACAACATTTGAAGATCTTGAAAAATAACATAAAATATTAGTAACGGCTCTATGTGTGTAATTTACGTATTACCTGGAATATTTATTCTTTTATTCGCTATAAGATCTTTTATCTTAAAATAAAATAAATCTCCAAAGATTACAAATTTACAGAGAAACGACATACCTTTACGTCCTCTCACGATTTCTTTTGGTGCTAACTTGATAGCTTAGTTTATTTTTAACTGGTTAACTCGTATAATCATGTTATGTGACATCGATGGTATTTTTTATAGTAGCAAGGTAAAGTAACGGCATTTTAATTACTGATGAGTACAATACAATCTAGAAATAAAGGTTACCATCGTCATATCCATGTATATGGCGAAAAAGCCCGTAATAGTGATTCGCTTTTGCGCGTCGCGTTTCGGGATCAGCCTGTGCACATCCAGTACCGGGTGACTTTCGTCATTATGACCGGCATGACAGCGGCGACCGACGATGGATGATCTGTCTCGCGGTGGTCGCCACTGTTCTTAGATTGTACTATGCTTACCATCAGGCATAGTGCAGTCACTTTGTCATGCTTAAATAAATAAAAAAATCGACAGTGAAACTAAGCTAAATGATCTTGAACCTCTTTTGATGACCAATTTTCGCCAAAACGCAACATGCCGTGGCATTATACTCGGTGTATGGCAGTCATAATCCAGACGGACACGATTATCTTGTCACCGACTTTATCGATTATGCACAAATAATATGAATTCAACAAATTAATATGAGCGTACTATTTCTTGCATCCCTCCTTAGAATTTTAGTACCCAAAACTTACTATAATGGATTTAATTGTGTCAAAGTTAACACCTAAGTGGATAAGTCAACGATTTCCAATTCGAATCGTAAAAAGAGAACTTTGACACTGGCAAATATTTCTGCGACGCTCCAATTGAAAAAAAAAACTATATAACCGGTGTCAGTGACCTAACATTCTTTAACATCGTGCGATGGTAATCAATTTTACAGTGATGTGTACAGGAAAAATGGAGGCGGGCCGCCTGCACCGACACCGTGTGATATACGGCCAATAAATGTAATACAATTACTTTAAAGACGTATCGACGGACGTAAGAAATATCAGTAATATGATTAAAAATATAAAAATAGACGTACATCTTTTGTGTTATTTGGCATTTCCGTTGTATCTTCATCTATCATTATTTTCTACTAACTTTTGTAAGTGGTTTAGTAGTTAGGCGTAAAAGCGTAACAAACAAACGAACTCAAATTCGTTAATCATAATTACCTGTTATACAAATATGAATCGAAATCACCGTATATATAATTAAACACTCGTTATAACTCGTGACACGTTAATGAGAAAGTTATTGAGACAGTGACGTATTCATAATTTACTTATATATTTGCTATCACTGTCTGTTGTCTCGGCAGTCCTTAAATACTTAGTTCTACATCAGATGCCATAAGAACATTTTGCCATGCTAAAAAAAAAATTTAGGGTATCGACAAATGTTAACATTGATTTTGAAGAAAAGTGTAAGAGTGTAGCGCTAGTTTTTTTTTATTGTAGCACGGCAAAGTGACTGCACTATGCCTGATGGTAAGCATAGTACAATCCAAAAATAATAGCGAACACCGATTGACACACTGTCCATCGCCGGTCGCCACTATCATGCCGGCCTGTAATAATAAGCTGGATGTGCACAGGCTGATCCCGAAACGCGACCCGCAGAAGCGAATCACTATTACGGGCTTTTTCGCCATATACATGGTGGTTGCGACCCAGTTGAGCTGTAAAACCCTACCACCCCGCTTTCGCCATTGCCTCGTTTGTTATTCAGCAGGGTGCACCACGTGCAGGTGAGGTTGGCTTGGGTGTCTCAAGTCTTATGATGTTATTCGACACCCCTTACACCCTGCTGGTTTTTAAATCGCTCGCAGTTTTCTAATTTTATATTAAAACTACCCGCGCAGCTTCGTCTGCGTGAAATAGATTACCTACAGGTCCCAATTACATATCCAAACTTAAAGAAAAATATTTAAAAACCTAGAGCCCGATTACAGCGGCTACCACCTTTTCCAATTGTGAAACAAAACAATTAAGGGACTCACTAGAACTCGACTCTCTCGGCTGAGTGCCTTAAGCGCTCGCCTTAGTAGTCCGGTGAAGCTGTAAAGGTGTTGCTAATAGCATAGTCAGTTCGAAAAAAAAAGACACTCGAACACATACCTAGTTGGTTTAGTAAATTACTGTAAATATGGAAGAAATTTCGATTAGACGAACGTAGCGTCATCCATATTTCAGCAATATCAATAATTTCGTTTTGTTTGAAATACGAACAGCCGTTCAATCACTTGGATATTGTTCATAAAAAAACGTGAATAAAAAATGGGAGGGTAGGGTTATGAAGGTGAAAATTTCGGGTAGTAGATATTTTGGACGGCAAATAAATAACAACACAAGAGAAAAATTGCCAAAAATAATTGGAAAAAAAATTGTATAGGAACACCCTAATCACCTAGAGGTATAAAATATACTTCACAACCTATTTTCATACCTATCAAATATACCTTTAGAATTTCATAAAAATCGGTCTAGCGGTTTTGGAAGAGTTCAACCACAAACAACGTGATTGATCAAACATAAGATTTTTATACATAGACTCTCCACATTTAAAACTTAAGCGATTTCAGCACGCTAGACGCGTTATACAGTTTATCGTCACTCTAGAGCTGTATTTTCTTAAAAGCTCAGTGGTAGGAGTCGAGCGTGGGCCCATCCTGCGCGGTGCCCATTAGCTTGATTACAGAAACCCCCCACCGCCCGTACCTCGCTCCGTCCGACGAATTCTCTAGACCCCATCGCATAATATAACATTACTCATTATTTATGAACACTTTTATGATTACCCGACGTGTCTCGTGACGTCACACGTTAGTAGTTTGCCAGATAAAAGAGAGAAGAACGGACGAATACAAGGCAAATTTCTATATTATATTAATTGTTATTACGTCATACACTAATTAGATATCATTTCGTCACGTTATATATTTGTATGCTTATATCTTGAAAACTTGAACATTTTCTCAAAGTGTTCTGTCTTCTTTCGTAACTCGTAATGTTTTCGCTAAGTTTTAATTTATACGTATTTAGAAAAAAAGACACTGGCAAATGCCTCGATCAGCAATTTTCAAAATGAAAAAAATAATTGAAATACAAACAGTAACTTTTTTAAATCAAATGTGTATTTTGTCAGTTTCAGACAATTTCAGTTAATAACTTAGTTTAGTTGATTAATACATGGAAGAAGACACGAGGTTAATAATAAATTGAGATAAAACGAATATCAGTATATTTCCTTGTTACATTTCAGTTTAAAGTATTAAAAAGGATTATTATAATCGACGGTTGTATAATAAATAGTGACTTTTATAGTTAAGTTAATCATCGCTTTTATGTGACAAAGCAAACTAAAAAGTATGAAACGCGACATGCAAGGCGTTAACCTTCATAGAATTATCAAATAACGTCATCTTCATGATTAAAAAAATATGTATTTAAAGTTTTCAATATCATATATAATTGACTCCGGACACAGATAAATCAATCTATACAATTACACCTTCTATGAAGATATGTAGATAGATATGTATTCATATAAACAGAATGATAGAGGTCTAACATTAGGTGCGCCACATCCAAACCCTACTGAAGAGGTTTGGATATTTTTTTTGTTTTGCTTCAAAGATACCTGATCCTTATCTAAAATATATCATGATATTTTTAAAGTTATAAGAAACTACGATTTTGTGTATGCATTAAAATAGAGTAAAGAAATTTTATAACTTATACTTGTTTAGTATATTTCTTATTTAAAATTTTTTGTTTTCTCTTTTGTACCTAGAATATAACTATTGTTAAAATAACAAACAAGAGAACAAAGTCACAAGTGTGAGCTAGTCGACAATGAAAAGAGTAATTGATTAACGAACTAACAATGTTTATATATTAGTTAATTAACCTTCCCATTTTCAATATATTAAATTGTAGTAACACGAGTAGATTGATTTGAACTAATTGATAACGTAAACGAATTTATTAACAGATGATGGCGTGCTCCTACTTGAACGCTGGAGGGATGAAGCCGGAGCCAACCAACACAGCTTGTTGGACTCCGCCAGCGGCGCCAAACCACGCGCCAGAGATCATAGATTCGATCTTACCACAGCCCTTCACGAGGCTTGGCGTCCTGAGTTTGGATACATCAACTTCAGCCCTACAGGAACCCGCCCTGGATCTCACCACATCCCTCAAAACCGGCCACCAGTCTCCGAAAAAAGAGTGAAAGTGCAGTGCGACAGACAATGAACTATAAAGGTTCAGAAGAATTATCACAGACTATAATCCTAGTCGGTAATAATCCTATTGAACAGAATCAATGAACTCGTTAAGTTATACGTAGTAGGGGGTACCTAATACATATTTAATTTCGGTTGTGAAAATGGCAATTTAACTCGCTATTATGTAAATTACGTGTACTTAATGTATGGAACACTGTGGTGTTTGACACAAACTCGTTGACATAAAGTGATAATAGATTGTGAACGGTATACCTACGACATATCTCGGGGTATGTGAACGGACCTTATTGTGCCGCGCGATTCGATTATGGGTGTACCGCATTAACGTACAGATTAGAGAGAACAGCTTGTTCACTGTATATGTGTTATACTTCTTAGGTCACATCATATAATATGATCCGTATGTGCATAATCTTCTCTATTAAAAAGTCTTGTTACTATGCTTTGAATGTAACTTTTCATATATTTAGTATTTATAAAAGACAAACATAAATTAATCATCCATCCAACATAATAACTTGACTTTTAAATAAAGAAGTACTTAGTTACGTTACATTAGTATAATGTCCTATGTACAATGTGACAAAGTAAACGAGCTGCTTTCTCTTGTTTGTATCCAATTATTGTGTTTGAACTTATAACCAGTGATATATAATTGGCAGTAAAAAACTGCAAAATATTTATTTGTATTAATCACCCTACATTTTGTACTAAATCTTCTATGATTTATTTTTATAATATTCTTATTAACATTCGATACTGTGACACGGAATAACTAGAAACAACATTGGATTTTTTTCTTTTGTAAACCATGGACCGCAACTGAAAAGTCCAGAAAGTCATTTTTATAAAATTCTAATGTTATTATTAACACGCGGTTAAGACTACCGTACTAGAAACGATATAGGGTTTTTGTTATTTTTAGCACTTTTTGTGGTCCATGGACCATAATACAAAAGATCAGAAAGTTATTTTTTATTCTCATAATATTTTAATGTTGTCACTGATGTGCGGAATTATAACAAAAACATACTGGAAACGACTAAGTACTTCTGTTACTTGACATTTTTCATAGTCCAAAAATAATATTCCACTTTATCCCGAAATAATTATTCTAGTACGTCACTACATTGTATTTCAATGAATTGTAATAAGTTATTTTGTTTGTTCGTTTGCATCACATATGCAAATCATAATAATGAATCGTGAAGAACACAGTCACGTATGAATTCGCCTTAAAAACACTATAATAACGACGGTTCTTGCCACTTAATGTATTTGTTTTTATTTTATTCAGAGATATCACGTAAACGCGTCATACGCGTTACAGTTTATATTTCGATATGTAATATAACCTCGAATTTTGTTATTTCATATATAAATTGTGAACATTATGGACATTCTCGTTAACAATCTTCGTTAATGTTGTAAATATTAGCGTAAAAGCATTAGGATTTAAGTAGACGGACACATCTTGTATCTATGAGTTTCGAAGCAGAACTTCGTAGCAATAATTTCGATGCCAACGTCTTAATAAACTTTTTAAATCGAGTCACTAACCATCTCTGTATATATAGATCTGTTTTACAATCGATAAATGTTCAAATCGATTATAAACATACACTGTAAGTAATATTAAACGCTAACATTGCTACATCTGTTTGATTCACATAAAATAAGCAACACACAGAATTGTTGAATATTTAATAAATTACTTTAATTAATTTTATATCGATACCAGTTTATATCGATTAAATAATAGTACAGAGTCAAAAGAAAAACTCATGATTATTTTTTATCTGTGCAATAGATAATAATCGAAAAATAATGTTAGCGTTTAATGAATCTTGCCATCTTATAATAACGTTTTATTTACTGGAAACTGTACGGACTTCACGTACCTGATTATTGTTCTTCATAATTATTATCTTTAAAATTGTAAATCTTTGTCGATAACGAAAAAAGATTCTGACGTGAAGTGTGACAGTTTGTTAGAAGATGCGACAGTTATGGTGTTACCAGTAAACAAAGAAAGAACATACATAAATACCCTAGCCTAAGAGAGCCGGTGACAGGAGAAGAAAAAATAAAATTTTGTAAATTAATTTATTGTTTCATTTATCCTATATTACAAATAATTTATATGTAAAAAAGTATAACATGAGCATGAGTTAGTTAGATAAGATATAATTTGATTTTAAATGGCAACTAAAAATAACTTACTACTGGCGATTTACTATAATT
>JACEII010000056.1:195713-208877 GCA_014332785.1 Antheraea mylitta | reverse complement strand
TTTCCGAACCGGTGGTAGTTTTTGACGTTCATAAGTGCCTTATTAGGTCCTAAACTGAATAAAGTATTTTTGATTTTGATTTTTGTGCTCCGCTCTTATTGGTCTTAGCGTGATGATATAGCCTGTAACCATCCCAGGTTAATGAGCTATATAACATTGAAATAATTTTTCAAATCGGACCAATAGTTCCTGAGATTACCCCCTACAACGTCACAAACTTTACCTATTTATAATATTAGTATCCATAATACTACAATTGCACCATGAATATTAATTACATTGTTTTATCAGCTCCACCTTTACGACTTACAATAAATAATTCAGCGCTCAAAGTATAGATTAACTTCATAAAATAATATAACCCATATTAACTATACAATAAGTACGTATAACAATTTTAATGAAAAGTTTTAAACTAACAAACTTAAATTCAGTCAAATGAAGCAGAAAATAATATAATTTTATTATAATTTATGCCTGACCCTGGATAGGCTTATTGTTTCAATACAAAAAAGATGTACAACGCAATGGATTTAAACACAAGAAAAACATCTGGCCGGCGTCGTTTAACATTGCAAATTGAGGCCGATTATGTAAACAAGCCTTTAAGGAGGCAGTTTTTGAAGAACAATATAAAATTAAGAACGGGTTTCCGAATTAATATTTAAAAATATTCTTATTACTCGATGTCGATGTTGAATTTGCTTAATTATTAAAAAATATAAAATCAAGTCCCACTACAGTAACCTGAATAATTTCGTGTAATATAAATGAAATAGCGTCTACATTGAAGCTTCCTGCTTTACTCTAAAATATGTATACCAAAGCACCTACAGCAGAATTTGGAAGTAGCAGTATATGTAAGATTCGCAAACAATATTTTTAACATATATAAAATTGCACACATAAAAATACTATAAGAATAAAAATTCTTTTATAATTTTACAATTAAGTCTTACATAATACACACATATATATATCCAATTAATATGTTCTGTTTGTAATGTTATTAATTATGGAAGAAAACATAATACAAAACACTATAATTTAAAATGAAAAATCCGGAACGGTTTGAAAATCCAAAAATAAATAAGAAAAAAGAGCTTATATTGGTTATTTATGTGATACTTCTATTTCCTGTAAATAAATATTGATTATGGATATCTATTATATTGTATCGACAAATTAATTTGAAAAAAAAGGTGAGAAGTAAAGGTGATTCTCCGTTTCGAAAACTTTTCGACTCAATGTCTAATGATGATTATGTGCTTGTAAAATGGGATACAAAAATATGTCCTGGCGAGATATTAACAGTTTTTGAAGACTGTGCAATGCTAAAAATAATAATATAAATATAACAATTATATTTTAAAAAATCATTCCTTCGCAAGGACTGATGATCATTCCTTCATAACTGCTGTTTTTAATTACCATATTACTTGTACTACATACAAATTGGGAAGCACCTAGTTAGTTGATATAAGGCACTTTTGTACCACATATTGCAAAAAAAGTCGTTGATTCTATTATGTTAAATGATTTTTTAAATGGTAGGTCATTCTTCGCATATTCGAGAAGATTAATCATATGATGCCAATTACACTTTTCGGACCGAAACCTAATAAATAACAAGTACACCGCTGTTTTCTAGAAGAAATAGGTGTAAGGATGGGCTGCATTCATTCCTTGTATAGGATCTGAGTTGTCACTGCAGTATTAGAGTATGAAATACATGTATAGAACTTGGTACTTATAGGTATGAAATACATATGTATTTAAATTATCTTTTATTCACTATATATTTACATTAGAATAAAATACTTATGAATAAAAAAAAGAAAAGAAAATTCAAAACATGTCATTTCACATCACATTTTATTATTTGGTACAAATAAGATAAGGGAGTGGAATTTATTCTCGTCGGCACATAACTTAGTAACGTTTTTTAAGAAGAGTTTTATAAAAAAAGAAATTGTTCTGTATAGCTATTACACGTTACTGAACACAATATTTTATAATATAATGTGACAATGGATACGTTCGCATTACATCGACGCTTCCGTCCAATGAATCGGGACAAAACCTAACGTATTGGCCGGTTCTGTCAAATCACTGTACCGCCATTCACCCTTACCACCGGTTCAAATCAGAATTTTTACCGAAATAAAATCTGGTATTTACATTTTATAGCCAACGTATCAGGTATTATTGTAAAGCTTTTCACAATATACACTTGAAAAATTGAAAAATATTAAGAAGTATTGGAATGCTGAAAATACAAGTTTTTTTTTATTGAAGAAATCCAAAAACATTATTTCAGAAATGCTAACCATTTTATATATAAGACAACCGAGTAGTACCAGGAAAGGCCGCATATTAAAGAAGACCGCCAATGTAAAAGAGGTCCGAGGGTCCGGCTCTTGGTTGACTCTATGCAACACTCGCATTTTAAATAAAATTTGTGTAGTAACGAGCCTGCGAGTAACTTAAAATGTTAATAATCAAAATAGGTACAATTACAGAGCAGAACTGATCTTTTACATTGTCCTCATAATTGTTTGATACAACTGCTGTGTAATAACGAACGAACGTAAGGGAATAATCAGGATATATGAGAATGAATTCGAATTTTTGTAGGAAATCGAGAATTTTTGTTAGGGACGCCGTGAAATACACAGACGAAAGCTCCGCACGGACGATGGACACGAGTTTGGTCCGACAATTGGATTATCTTCAATAAGCATTTCGGAAAAAATAAAATATTGAACACTCACTATCAATTTATTTATAAACGTATGATATGAAATAAAGTGAGATACAACATTCGACTGTGTTTGTCGAAATATTAACATATGAACATTAAAATATGAACATTTATATTATACATAACGTATTACATTTACATTATTATTATCTATACTAATATTATAAAGAGGTAAAGTTTGTGACGTTGTGGTAGGGGGACAACTGGTCCGATTTGAAAAATTCTATCAATGTTATATAGCTCATTTATTGAGGGTGGTTATAGGTTATTATATATCATCACACTAAGACCAATAGGAACAGAGCACCAATGAAGGATGTAAAAAAATTGGGGTTTCTATTCCACGCGAACGAATTTGCAGGCAGAGACTTGTATGTAATAATCGTGTTATATGCAGTCACTTGTCTATGATATTTATAGTTGGGATCGAAAACTTACACAAATTCAGAAGTACTTGTTGTTAATAGATCTCACATGAAGTGCAGTCGCTGTACATTTGAAGTCACTACTCGCGCTATTTTACTTGGGGCTAAAAAAAAAAAACGAAAGAAAAATACTAAGGTGTACTCGTAATAACTTCACAATTACAATGTGAAAATATATGAGATAAATGGATGTAATTCTCGAAATGACTTCCATGAATGTCAAATTGTAATTACAACGGAATCATGAACGTTTTAAAAACCTTTCGATACACGTGCCCACACCGTAATTAAAACCGTTTATTCAGATGAGTATTGCGCACACACTAGACAAATATAAATATATAAAAAAGAATTAAAAAGAAAATCCAGTACGCATGTAGAAGAGTTTTCAATGGGTCTCATTAAAAACTTCCGACACCAAAAACCCTCGGGTTTCGTTATAATTTGACCGGCGGCGTCGGCAGGACCAATTACGTCGCGCTTCCCTTACGTTCCTAACGGACGGGCCATCAAATATGTACCGCGGCTTTTGGGCGAAAAACGCCGCAAATTGGGAAAAACGTTGAAAAATCACTGGGAAACTGAACGTCACGAGGACGCGGTGGTGAGTGAATGACGACTGGACTCGACTGAGAGTTTATCAATTTATAAATGCATAATATTGCCAGTGGTATAGGCTAGAGAAAACAGTGCGGTGTATGCAAATGTTGTTAAAGTTTTTCGTAATATTTTCTTAATGAATACTTGTTTTAAAAAGTTTAGATACTTTCCTATTAAATGCAACGCGCTCGCCGAACTTTCGACATCTTGCACTTTTATCTCGCTTTGGTTAGGCTAAATCTAAATTTGCGAAAAGGGATAACACGAACTTGTCTTGGCAGCGGTCGGCGAGTTCGGTGCATTTAATAATAAAGTATCCAAACCTTTTTAAAGCACATATTCAATACGTATTTAACATTTTTGTAAGAACACCCCATATATTTTTAAATTAATCTAAGCTTAAGATTAAACCAAAAACTTAATGTTTTGTTTCTTAATAACTTTATGTTGTCAATCAAGTTTCAAAATTTCTCTTTCATAAAAAATAAACATAGAACTTCATTAAATTATAAACTTGAAAAGATTATAAAGGCTTGAGATAAAATAGGCTTTACAAACAATTGTAACAAAATATCAAATCCAACAGCCGATAATTTTTTCACATATTAATGTCTTCAATACATTGTAAGTACTAATTAGTATTTTCAGGGCGTAAGTTACCTATAAGAAGTAATCGTATGAAATACCTTATTACGAAGGTTATATATGTTATTATGTTTTGAAAAAATACGATAAAGATATACAAGAATCATTAGAATCTATTCATGTTTGTAGACGACATACGACGTACTGGTCACCCGGGGCTTGTTAGCAGATACTACGAACTACTGATACGGTGTACACCCGCTACAATATGTTCACTATTATGATTTTTATACTAAAACTTTTTACATGTCTTTGAAATTCTAATCCGCAACCTTTTTGTGTGACGAAAATTGGTGGGAGTAAGCACTGTGTCGTGTAGAGTGGAAGCAGTGTCTCGCTTTCATTCGGGTATTGGAGAGCAATGAAACATACACTATTCTATCTTTTTTTCTTTATCGTTGTTCATCGTGTCTTGTACTACGTTCAGGTGGCGTATCAATCACTGAACACAATCTATGCATATCAACAGTGATCGGTGAATGATAAAACTTGTTTTCTTGTAATACAAGAGTTTCACTTCTATCGTGTGTTTTTACGATACACTCTGTTTTTTAATGTTAAAAATATAAAAGTATGTTACACCAATATACATACTATGGGATAGTATTAAGATGAAATGCAGAATTTTGAATTTGTTGAGTTGAGTTAAGTTTGAATTTGATATTGAATTTGTAACTATCGAAAAAAAACATTATTAGCTTTTAATATTATACATTAAATACTTAGAAGGAAATTTGTATTCTTTTTATTATTATGTCACAAGGTGACCGCAATACATATGATATACGACTGTATACCAACATTTCATCTACAATCTTAAAAATACAGCACACCTACCCGTATTAGTAAAATATCGCTATTAATATTTTAAAATCTCACATTTATACCAACGAAACTTATTGTCATCTGTGTACGTTGTATACTTAGTCCAAATCTGTTACAGGATACTTTAATAATGCGTATGTAGATCATTATACGAGCTGACCAGCGGTCCATAGGTAACATGCTCGTCTCCACAACGAACACGAGTCTTGTAACAGAATTCACTAACAATCTAATGTTTTTATAGCAACATGCAAAGTTCTCTGCGCCGTTCATTCTACTTTGCCTATATAAATATTCGCTCAAACGTTTCAACTCGGAGACGTTTGCGAAAATAATGCATAATTACGTAATATTCAAATCGTAGGAATATGTAATAGCTAATAATAGAATATATTTGCTTCAGAACAGTTTAAAGTGTGGACTTTGTAACTAAAAATACATGTCTCAAAATCTACTTATACGACGAAATTGGGAAGCGACGAATGAAACACAGGATGGTTTGGATGCTACGGAACCCCCTAGATACAGAGATCCCGACGGATGTAAGCAAAAATACGTAAACAATTATCCACTACCTCATATTTTTTGGATTTCAGTCTTAGATCACGGGATTCTTTAAATACTTCATAGGCGGAGTTTTGGCGGGATCTTGGAATGCTATATAGTGGTCTTTATATTTTATTCATAATTTTGTGTTATTTGGGTCTATATTGTGTAATGTTGGCGGTGTTTTACGTAATATAGTTTGGTTATTGTGCACAAGTGAAGTGGATCGGAAATAATACCATATATACCAATAGCATGGATTCTGAGTAGCGACAAAAACTCCCGGGAAAGTTCTAACAAGACGGCCACCATCTTGTTAGTTCATTGTAATTATATCAAGAAACTTGTAATATCGTTATTCACTTGACAGTGGCAGTAATAGTCTACTAGAATACTGGTTGTCATAAATAAAATAGAAGAAGAAGAACTTCATAGGCTTTAACATTTGACTACAATCTCATCTTTTAAATGGTGATGTGGTCTAATTTGGTAGATACACTAAACCTGGAGGGAACTAGCTTTTAAATACTGCTGTCGGAATACACCAACAGATACTTACCGACAGATTTTCAACAAACCAGGCGGCTTTAAAAACGCGCTACCATCATACTATGTCTTCACAATGTCTTCTTTCACCGAAAGCATCCACGCAGATGCTAGTATTGGAACCTACGTCCATCAACGCGGTGCCCGAATACGCAATTAAAACCATTATCACTTTACTAGATTACGTTTAAGTTAAAATATAGCGGTGTGTGTATCAAAGTCTTCACTTAAGAGATATCTAATCTTTATTTGGCGTCGTAGTCCGGTGAAGCTGATAAGACCTTGCTAGGTCAATAGCGTAGTCAGTTCGAGAAAAAAAAACTTATTTTGCGTTTAGTTAGTTAATATCTTGAACGAAAGACCATTGGCAAGATGGGTCGACGACATTGTATACCTCGTGGGAAATACCTGGACAATACTGGTAAAGTATAGAATATAATAGCGTAAATGGGAGCAGGCTTATGCCCTGCAGTGGATAGAGAAGAGCTGCCAATGATAGTGATGAAGTTATCGTCAGTTAAAACTCAACAGTTGTAAACTAAATCGTTATTAGGTGAGATTGTGCTCACTAGATTAAACTTATAAACATGTAGTCTCTGCCCGCGACTTCATCCGCGTGGAATAATTACTTTAGGCTAACGCTAACACGCAGTGGAAGGTTTCAAAAGAAAAAAATAACCAGATTTTTAAACATTCTTCATCGTAGCGTGGTGATATATAGCCTATAGCCTTCCTCAATAAATGAGCTATATAAAGCTTTAAAAAAACATTTTTATACATTCCTTATTGGTGCTCCGCTCCTGTTAGTCTTAGCGTGATGGTATATAGCCTATAGCCTTCCTCAATAAATGAGCTATATAACACTGAAAGAATTTTTCAAATTGGACTAGTAGTTTCTAAGATTACTCTTTATAACGTCACAAATTCACGACGTCACAAACTTACGTCACAAACTCACAAACCTTACCTCTTTATAATATTAGTATAGAAGTATAGATTTAAAACACACGAAAGCAAAATATGTAATAATCGTAATTAAAAAAAAAACGTAAAATACAGTTGCAAGTAATTCGACTTCACTCTCGTATCATTACCCCTTTACAACGAACACTCTTCCACTCAGACTTACACAAATTCACATTTGCAATCAGAGCTCGGAGAAAAGTTCCACCGACCCAAACCCCCGTTACCGCCCCACTTCGCTCCCCCAGCTGCCTTTAATTAACAGAAAGTGGTTCATTAGAGCTTATTCATTAAAGCAAGGAGTAATTAGCGAACTCTAATGAATGCTGTAATAATGTAAGAGCGGCCGCGTCCGTCTGAGGCCCGACTTCTAGATTAATCTAGAAACTGGGAATAATTTTATAATGGCGTATAATTTATTACGGGGCTAATTGCGGGGTTTAATTGGGTACAATTATATTTGGAACGTGTTCGTGATTTCAACTGTTTTTGTTTTGTTTATTTGCTGTTTTAAAAGAATTTGTGCAGATTTAAGTAAAGTTTGATTATAGTATGACTATTACCAATTAAGTAAGTCGGGGTTTTGGCGGAATCTTGGAATGTAATGTAGTAACTTTTATATTCCATAATTTTGTATTATTTGGCTTTACGTTTTGTAATATTGGTGGTGTTTTACGTTATAGAGTTCGGTTATTGTGCACAAGTGAAGTGAACGGAAAATAATACCACGGAGAATGGATTGTTTGCCACAAAAATCTTGTTAGTTCATTGAAGTGATTGCAAAATCTATATATAAAATAAAAGTTTGTACTTTTTTGAATTGTGGTAAAAATTTGTTTAGGAATAAGTACTATAATACATTTCAATCATTTTTAGAAATGTCTGTGTGTCTGTTTGTATGAACACGCAACATTGCTAAAGTACTAGGTTCACAGTAAAACATCAGCAAGAAAATCATAAAGCATATCCTCAAGAGTAACTTAGTCGTTGTTTCATTAAAATAGGTCTACTCTATCAAAAGTTATTGTAATTTTAATGACGACGCTACTTACGATAACTTCATTATTCACTGTTTTGTAAATCAAGTTCTTCGTGGACGAAGTCGCAGGCACAGCTAGTAATAAATAAATCTATGATATTATAGGATGAAGAGTTTGTTTGTTTGGTTGAATGCGCTAATCTCAGGAAATACTGGTCCGATTTGAAAATTTCTTTCAATTTTAAGATATGTAGCTCATTTATCGAGGCTATCATTACGCTAAGGCCTATAGGATCGAGGCACCAATATATAAATTTTCAAAATTGTTTGTGAAACTGTTGAGAGCTTCCACTCCGTATTAGTGTTAACCCAAAATAACTATTCCACGCGGACGAAGTCGCATGCAGAAGGTAGTATATTATAAATACATATTTTTTTACGACGTTACTACAAAGGCAAGAAACCACTATGCGACGCGGTAACAGTTCAAGAAAGATAGATTAGATTTGGTATTTAAATAATTTAGACCTATTAAAAAAACTTTTTGTTAAGGTTACCAACATCGATTTTTTATAAACTTTCCTTTTTGTAGTTTTTATGACAGTTTCTCGATATCCGTTTTAGGGGCACTGCAAGCCCCCCACAAACAAAGGCCTGATTATATCAGTCATTGCGATGTCCTAACGTACTAATACGTAATACGTATATATATATGCTCACGGATACGATTTTTACGTTAAAAAAAAAAACTACATATAAGCAAAAAAAAGGTGCGGACCAAGAGTCTGCAGACTAAAACAAAATATATAAAAAAAACATACTAATACATGATCCATTTGTCTCATTATACAATGTATAGGGTACACTAATAGAATAATACGACCGGTCTGTGTGACTTGAGATTTTTGACGATGTTCATTATTTTTGTCTAATTTAAAAAATCGAATCGAATTGGTATTTAAATAAACCATATGTTTAATCGTATTAAAAGAATAAAAGATTTTATTTAGAAACCGATTCAATAGTAAATTACGGATTGACTGATGTTCTGAAGTTTCTGCTTAAAAATAAGGTTAAATATCACAAACGACGAACAACTCTGTTACCTCCAAAAGTAAGTCAGAATTTACAAGCGATCCAAATACAATTATAAGATTAGTAATTTTGTTTTTTGGACTTGAAACTAGAAGGTCAATGGTTTAATGGGTCGGCTCGCTCGGGATTGTACCACCCTCTCACAGAAAACCGACATGAGTGATTGCATTGTTGCGTTTCGATCGGTCAGTGAGAGCGCCGGAGACCCCCCTCCCTAACCTTCCTCCACCCCCTTCACCATCAACACAGGCTGGCAACGCACTTGCGACTCCTCTGGTGTTGCTGGTGTCTATAGACGGTGATGATCACTTAACATCAGGTGACTCACCTGTTCATTTGGCTCCTATGATATAAAAAAATCAGGTTTAACAATAAGATGCCTAAGCACATTATTCAAAATAGTAAATAATTATGACTGCTTGTGATGTTTTTTTTTTTTTCTCGAACTGACTACGCTATTGACCTGGCAAGGTCTTTACAGCTTCACCGGACTACGCTTGTGATGTTATAGTATTAACCATAGATAAGATATTATATGGTAGTAACTATAAAGTATTTTAACGTTCGTAATGGCTTGAAAATTGAATAAAGTATTTTTTTCATCAATCTTTTGTTTGTATGTTGAATTATTCGTTTTACTAGTTTTTTGTCTGAGTTTCATATTGCATAATGTTTATATAATTAGTTTTAAATTTATTAGAATATACGCAAACTTTTGCGATAACATAATAACACTTGGTCTACATGCATAAGTTTAAAAGTCTTCATTCTCAGTACACGGGAGAACTAATCCACTATCCATGTGTAACATGTTTCCTCTCGGTTGCTGGATATTTTTCGTGGGAGTGATTTTGGAAATAGACGGAAATGTGTTACACGAAACCGAAGAAGCACGCGATTGATTTGATCGATGAGCGCGCAAGGTGGCGTAGAGAATGAGCTGTGCACTCACTGACAGTAGGTACATACAGTGTTTTGTATAAAATCTGAGGTTATTGATGTGAAACATCTATAGGCGCGGGTAAACCTGATTGTTGGCGTGACGACTGTGCGCAATTGCTCTTGACGCACTGAGCTTGCAAACCTATAGTGTAATTGGAGAATTTGAAATTTGTTCGGTTCGAACAATCTCGATGTTTCACATCTGCCAGGCGCCCCGTGACCGCTCATTTTTTTTTATTTACATGGGTAAACTATATTAACTTTTTTTTTCGAAATGACTACGCTATTGACCCTGCAAAGTCTTAACAGCTTCACCGGACTACTAAGGCGAGCGCTTAAGGCACTCAGCCGATTTTATTTTGGCAACCAGCTCAAGGGTGCACGGCACACCCTGGCTTGGCTATCTTAGCTAGCTATCCATATATGTATGAGTTGTTGAAACGTATATGTGTACCAAGCATACACGCCTCAACAACTCTTCCATATATTTATTATCGGAAAATTGAGAGTTTTTCAGTTCGATAAGGGAAAAAAAGGAAACCCTTCCACTTTCAAGTGTAAGCGTGTAGCGTGCACGTGTGTGAGGGTGATCGTGTAGTGTTGTAGCAGTGATGTATATTTGTGTGTCACCGTATCGCGCAAGCAACGCACTCAAGGGCTCCCTACCGAGGGATCGAACCTAAGCTTGAACCGCTGCCGTGGGAGGCCTAATCGGGTACTATATTAACAATTATCTTCTCTATTAAGCGTCTCACAAAGTTCATCATTCTTAAAAAAATACTATTGAAGTAATATAAAATTATTTGATAACTAGGAGTGCGAGCGCACTCCTGGCACTCCCGATCCTCCCAGCTGTGTGCTCTGCGGTAACGCGGGTTACCCCGCGAATTATCGCGGCTGTCCCCGCGCACCGCGCACACAACGTCCCCGTCAGGCGAGGCAGGCGCCCAGGGCGCCTGTAGCCGCCGCCCGCCCTCCGCCTCCACCTCTCATGTCCGTGGAGGCCTTCCCGGGCCTGCCGGGCGCCTCCCGCGCCCCGTTAGCGTCCGCGCCCACGATACTGGATGAAGCATTTACTCCGCGAACACGACATGAAGGAGGTCCTCGCCTTCTACGCCATCGTCGAGGTAGAAGAGGGCTTTGGCCTTCTCACCGCTCTAGCGCAATTCCCGCCTATCGGAGCCACCATCCAGCGCATCGCCCGGTCACCCTAGTTTAAATAAGTTATAAAATTCACAGGTCTTTCTAAAATAAAACCACGCGGTCTATGTCTCTCGTTTTTCAACGCGAGATCTCTTCGGACACAGCGCGATCTAGTAGCTGACTTTTTACGCGATAGACAGATTGACGTTTTCCTCATCCAGGAAACGATGTTAAAACCGAGTATGCGTAATCCGAGAATCGCGAATTACTGTATAGTCAGGAACGACCGTGTAACCCGCGGGGGTGGCACGTTAATCTATTTTAGGCGTTCGTTGTACTGCATGCCGTTAGATCCGCCCGCGCTAACCAATATGGAAGTGTCAGTGTGTAAATTAGGTATGACCGGCCACTCAAATATTATTTTAGTTTCCGCGTATTTACCACCGAACAAAGAATTGCTAAGATCCGATTTGCAGGCGCTACTTAATTTAGGAGACTCAGTTATTATAGCGGGAACGTTATCTGAAATAGTCCGTGTACCTCTCGTAACGGGAGAATACTCGACGAACTAGGTAGGGTTCTCGCTTTTGACGTCATAGCCCCTCTGGAACCCACACACTATCAAGATCATTGCCGACCCACAGTATTAGATATAGCTCTCTTAAAAAATATCACGCTTCCTGTACGACTCATACAAGTCGTACACGAACTTGATTCAGATCATCGCCCGGTTGTTATACAGTTAGGTCACAATTCAGACTTCACCCCGCCGTCGGTTAGGGTGGCTGATTACGCGAAACTCGTTCAATATTTTAAAGAAAATCCGTCGTCTAGTAGTTTAGACAGGATTCCGGACGTGTTGGTGTCTAAAGCCGACGCGGATTCGGCCATCGATTCCCTGGTTGATTATCTCCAGACCGCCGTCAGGGTGACCTCGAAAGAGGTACAAGCGGCGAACGATCGCCGTTTTATACTCCCTGACGACGTGAGAGCATTGATCACGGAAAAGAACGCCGCGACTCGAGCTTACGACGCTTACCCGTATGTAGAGAATCGCGATCGTTTACGTCTGTTACGAAAAACAGTCAAGTCTCGTATTTCTGAGATCCGGGGCGACAGGTGGGACAGACTCCTGGAGGGTCTCCAGCCGTCTCACCTGTCGTACTGGACTCTAGCGCGAACTCTCAAATCAGATATGGTCACTCCAATGTCACCTCTCGACAGAGGCTCCGGGTTGCCTCCCGCGTTCGATAGCATAGATAAAGCGGAATGCCTTGCCGCAAGCTTAGAGAAACAGTGTTCGCCAAACACTGATAACACTGACTCTTTCTATAACGGATTAATCGAATCAGCTGCGGAGCATGTACTCGCGTCTCCTCCGGCGGATACCCTAACCGCGATCACTTTCGATGAAGTTCCAGGCGCAATCAAGCGTCTCAAGCCTAGGAAGTCCCCAGGTCCCGATAGGATCAGGAACGAGGTCCTGAAACTCCTTCCTGATCGCATCATAGCTCTATTGGTCTGCGTCTTCAATGCGGCCATGTCCCAGGGTCACTTTCCAGCCGTCTGGAAAAAGGCCGTAGTGATAGGTATTCACAAACCCGGCAAGAAAGCTACGCTTCCCGTTAGCTATCGCCCCATTAGTCTGTTAGATACCTTAGGAAAACTTTACGAGCGGCTCCTTCTGAACC
>JACEII010000056.1:0-190713 GCA_014332785.1 Antheraea mylitta | reverse complement strand
TTTTTTTTTTCAATCATACCAGATTCCATGTCTTTCGGAAGTAACCATGGCGCTTTTACCATGACTAGAATTAAACTGGCGCGAGCAAGCAATATAGAATTACATATATATTTATGTTTAAAATATTTTCGACCAATAACTGTGACGAATAGACTGGCATTGCTCTAGTAACGAACCACTGTAAGTTATGTAGTCCGGTGAAGCTGTTAAGACCTTGCTAGGTCAATAGCGTAGTCAGTTCGAGAAAAAAAAATCACAAGTTAATTCCTCAATAGACTATAAAATTTATTTCTGAACTTGTTAACTGCTGAGCCATAAGGAAACTAGAACAAATTAAAATATACTTATTTTGTTAAGGTTCCTGTTATGTGATTATTCGTTACAAAAAATGTGAACTGGATTTACGCGCCTGAGCGTGTAATTTTGTTAGAATTGGAAAACGTAATTACTATGAAAACTATTAATATGATGCATTATTCCTACACAATTGATAACAAGTAACTGAAAATATTAATAATCTGTTGTCGATTGTCAGTTTTCCATTGTCAAGTTTGTTAAGGTACTGCATCGTTACTTCCTTTTGAGAATTATTCATAAAACATACTTTATTATTTTGATCAAAATAAAACACAAGCTACATTCACAAACTATATTTAATAAATACCATATATAATTTTAAATGCATATAAGTCATTCATTTGAGTTTTTACATCGTTCCTGTGAGTGGTGTTGTGACGTCATTCCTTTAGCTATTTTTATGCGTAACGTATTCAAAAGACGATCTTCAAAGACAGGATATCTGGCCTCTAGATAAACTGTACGGGATAAGTATATTAGAATTTTGAAAGATAAGTAATAACATAGTTAGGTAATACACGTGATCGACTAACAGCTGTCGTACGCTTGGGGGGACAATTCGTCAAATCAAGTCACTTGGGGATCAACCGTATTATCACGTCTTAGAAAAAAAGATATAATATTATCATTTATATATTTCATCATTTTTTTTAAAGTTACACTTCTACTGCGTGTAAACTGCATACATAGTTTTGAAGTGAAAACTTTTTAGCTGCGTTGTGATTTGAAACTCGTTGAAAGAAAATGGCGACATTAAAAAGAGACAATCGTATACATTTATAGAACATGACGTGTGAGAATGAGATGGAATACATTACCATTTATTTAGTAATTTATTATTTATTGAAGTTTTCACTTCCACCGCGTATGAAATGCACACGTTTTTTTTATTGGTGCACGACAATGTGACAGATACTGAACGTGGTTGTAGGCACAGCGTAAACGAATAACAACTGCGAGTACAGTACAGAAAGGTAGGTATATATATGGATGTTCGCGACAACTTATTTGTATTAAGATTGTTGTTCATGGTATTAAGTAAATTTGTTATTATAGTTCATAGAAAAATTCCCTGGAAATAGATAGATACGTATAACAGTGTTTTATTTACAATATATAGAATATCATGTAGGGTTATGATATATAGTTAGAAATAGTTACACAATTATATGTAGTATAGTTATAGATAAATAGTTTAATGTTTGGAAATAGTATTCAGTTGTTATTTATAAGTACATTTGTAATTTTTTATAAACCAAATAAAGAGAAAGCGAAGGGTGATTCAATAATACCCCCCCCCCGCCTGTATAGTTAGTTAGGACTCTGATTGGTGGAACTGCGCCGGCGTAAGCGGTTCTTTGTTTCTAACACGTGGCCCACAGATGCTTTTTTTTTCTCAAACTGACTACGCTATTGACCTAGCAAGGTCGTAACAGCTTCACCGGACTACTAAGGCGAGCGCTTGAGGCACTCAGCCGATTTTATATTGGCAACTAGCTCAAGGGTGCACGGCACACCTCGGCTTGGCCGTTGCCACCCACAGATGCCATAAAAACGGGTGTGGGCGGTATGAACAGCCTGTTTTGAACGAGTCCGCATACGAGCACACCCTTCGATGCGCACTAGTAAAATAATCTTTTATTATGAGAAATCCTTAATAGTCGTTTCTTCGAAATTCAACTTCGGAACCAGCATCATAGATATAGTTGAAGGTCATTCGGAGGTGGCTTTCAATGGAAATACAGTTGATTTCAGTTATAACGACAATGGAGGGACCATAAAAGAGTGAGACGAGCAAGGACTATTTCAGCTATAATCGTTCAACCAATCATGTGCGTAATATACATATATATATTAGTACCTGGGCGACCGAGCCTAGCTCGGTTCTTTAAAAAACATTTTTGATTGAAATCTTAGTAAAAAAAAGTTTTCAATGAATAAAATCCAGCTAGATCAATTTATCGTCCCCGAAACTACATTCATACTAAATTTCACGGAAATAGATGACGCCGTTTCCGAGATCCTGAATATATAAAAATATAAAAATATACAAGAATTGCTCGTTTAAAGGTATTAGATTTGTTTTTCATTTGTAGCTAACGGACCACAAAAAAAGTGAAACGAAGAAAGACTATTTCAATTATCATCAGACACGTATTTTTTTTTGTTTTCATTTGTGGCCCATGGACTACAAAGCTTGAACAACCGTACATAATCACCCCTCGTCAATCGTACGACGGTCTTGTTTATGAATACATTACTCAAAATTGCTACACCAAAAATTGCAATAACAAATTATACAATTTCTTATTCGAATGAAAAAATTCACTAAGACTATCACAATTAGAAACATTAATCAATGGAATAAATTATAAAATAAAAAATATACAACACAATAATTGTCCTAGTTTTCTCTTCTTAATATAAAACCTTATTCGTTACAAAAGTTCTTATAATCGATTGTATTCGATTTGAATAAGCGATATACGTATCGATGTATCTCGTCCTCTTTCCATTTCATCTATAATATACAATATGCATTATAAGAACTTTTATTGCATTACGCCCCATTAATCGAATAATCGATCGTGATCAATCATAATCGATTATTCGTACGAGAGGTATACGATTTTGCACGCAAACGCTACGTCTTCGGTTTCCGTCCTTCGCCGAACAGGAACAAACACATGCGGTCCACTAAATAAGCCAACAACATGTCCGCGATTAATACTTGCACTAATATCACTCGATACTGAAATGTAAAAAAATCATCGAAAATTAATTCTACTGAGCAACGATATCGAGATAAAAGTATCGATAGTTTTTTTTAAATGTCTCGTCTATTATCTGTCGATAAATGGAGTTGAATCTATACTAATACGAGGTAAATTTTATAAGTTTGTGACGTTGTAGGGGATAATCTCAGAAACTGCAGGCCTGATTTTAAAAATTCTTTCAGTGTTATATAGTTCATTTATCGAAGAAGGTTATGGGCTTATATATAATCACGCTAAGACTAATAGGAGCCGAGCACCAATGAAGAATATTTCAAAATCGGGATTTTCTTCTCTCTTGAGAGCATCCGCTGCATGTTAGCGTTAGCTCAAAGTAATCATTTCATGCGAACGAAGTCACAAGCAGAGGCTAGTATTATATTAAAAGTATCGATAGTTTTCTGAAAAATTACTCAATTATTTTCTCTCGACTATTATCTCTCGATAAATCGAAAAATTAGTACTTTCATAACAATCGAAATATATCTCGATTATTATATTCAACAGAAAAATAATCTAAAATTCAATTAAAACAAATGGTAACATTTGTGATTTTTTCTTATTATTTTTGTTATTTATTAATGTCAAAATCGTTCATTTCTGCTATATTTTTTTATTATTCCATTTAACTATGTAGGTAGTTTCGCCAATGTCAAGTATAATGTAGAATTACCCAAAAATAGCACAACACAAATATCACAAAAGAAATAATATTATTGTGGTACGAGTCCTGCAGGGATAAAATGATAAATTTAACATGATATATTAAATAGAACACAAGTACAGTTTTTTTTTTCTCGATCTGACTACGATATTACCCAGCAAGGCCTTCTTAACAGCTTCACCGGACTAATCTGGTATAGATACTAACATAAAATACAGTGCCAAATATTCTATGGTCAAGATAATTTAATACGTCGTATTTGACAGATGTCAAAATACTTTACATAGGGATATGACGAAAGATTGATTTTCCACAAGAATTGCAGACTAAATAAAGAGATACAAAATTGCTTTGATTTTAACCAAATGAGACAGGATATTGAAATTATTATACAATTATTAAGAATCCGAAATAGTTTACAATCAAATCATTTAACAGAATTTAAAAAATATTGGGGGTAGTATAAAATTCGGTACTTAATAATACTCACATCTGGTGGAAAATACACTATCTCGAACATATTAGAGAGGTCCGGAAAGATGCCCGCAGCAAGACCAAGCACTGCTCCTCCGGACACCAATATACTGTACAGCAGGGGCTTGTTATCGCGTAAACCCTCCATGAATGGTTCTCCCTGTAAACATTAACTATTAAGATATGCTGTACCGAACAAGGATTAAATAATAGCCCAGTAAAACCAGAGTATCTGTAAGCGACAGTCTCCAAGTATAGAACTGAATATATTCAAATGTTGGCATCTGTGTAAAACAGGACATGTTCAAATGTTAGTATCTGTGTAAAACAAAATATTTTCATTTAACAATATCAAATATGATATGTTCAATTTATATTATAATATAATTTTGGGGTGTAAGGGGTGTCGAGTAACATCTTAAGACTTGAGATACCCAAGCCAACCTCACCTGCACGTGGTGCACCCTGCTGAATAACGAACGAGGCAATGGCGATAGCGGGGTGGTAGGGTTTTACAGCCCGACTGGGTCGCAACCACCATGCACATTGCGAAAAAGCCCGTCATAGTGACTCGCTTTTGCGCGTTGCGTTTCGGGATCAGCCTGTGCATATCCAGTACCGGGTGACTTTCGTCATTATGGCCGGCATGACAGCGGCGACCGACGATGGATGATCTGTCTCTCGGTGGTCGCCACTGTTTTTGGATTGTACAATGCTTACCATCAGGCATAGTGTAGTCATTTTGTCGTGCTACAATAAAAAAAAGCAAATACTATTTCATTAAAATAGCACAGTTTAAATGATAGTATACAAACAAAACAGCATATATTAAAATGATACAACTGACTCAAGCAGGATATTGTTAGTGATTGTATCGAAATTCAAGATTCACAGTATCCAAATAAATCAGATTGTTTTTAGATGACTGTATCTAAGTAGAACAGAGTATGTTGTGTTTTTAGTATATGAATATGCGAATAAAATATGATAGTATACAAATACAGGAGGATACATTCAGATGACATTACTGAGAGAAACAGGATGTTGTAGGTGAGACTTTTTAAATACAACAGGATACATTCAGATGATGAAAACTGAGTAAGCCAGCATATTTTTGAGCTATGATTTCTTAATGAAAAATAGTCGCTCCTTAGGTGCCAATGACAAATTAATATTCAACAGTGTTAACTTGGCATACTTGTCGACCTTTGACACCATGAATTGAGAGGAAGTGCTAATTGTAAATAGAGTTTGAAACATCATAAACCTTTGATAAACTTGGAATAGGAACATAATAGTTTCAGGAAAACACAATCACTGAACATTAATCTAACATACTTAGTTGAACATCGATTATGTTAGGGATAAAATCCTTCCCCAATATTGGGGGGCCGGGGGCTGGGTGCCGGCGACTGTATATGGGAGTCGTGCGGGCGATGGCCGCTTACGGGGCACCGGTCTGGGCGGACGCCCTCGGGGCCACCAATGTGCGCGCGCTTCGCAATGCGCAGCGCACGGTGGCGCTAAGGGCGATCCGGGCGTACCGGACGGTGTCCTCGGCGGCGGCCTTCACGCTCGCCGGCTCCCTTCCTTGGGAGCTGGAGGCAGAAGTTCTCGCTGCCGTATACGAATTTACGGCGGCGAGGAAACGTAGTGGGGAGCCTCCGGCTCCCAGAGAGATAGAGAATAGGAGGAAAGTGCTACGGGAGGGGGCGATAGAGAGGTGGATGGGGAACCTAGCGGACGCGCGCTTCGGAACGCACACCGTTAGCGCCGTCCGCCCGGTTTTGCGTGAGTGGATTGCCAGGAGATGGGGCTCCCTGTCGTTCAGACTGGTGCAGGTGCTGACCGGACACGGTTGTTTCGGGTGGTACCTGCACCGGATCGCTCGCAGGGAGCCAACCGCCGCCTGCCATGAGTGCGGCGCTGAGGAAGATACCGCGCAACACACTCTCTCTGAGTGTGCTGCGTGGGAGGTGGAGCGCCGCACTCTGGCGGTGGTGGTAGGAGAAGACCTGTCGCTGCCGAGCGTGGTCTCGTCCATGCTCGGCAGCGAGCAGGCGTGGCGAGCAGTGGCCTCCTTTTGCGAGGAAGTCATCTCGCAAAAGGAGGCGGCGGAGAGGGCCCGCGAGGCGGATCCTCTCAGTGACCGTCTTCGCCGACGGAGGACCGGCAGGAGGAGGCGGCGCTTTGCCCAACTCCTCCTGCCACCGTAGCCGGACCTGAGGGGATGTAGTCGGGGGGCTCATTCCCTCATTGCACAGGTCCGGCGGACGAGGGGAGGCAGCTGGTGTGTACCCAGCTGTCTCTCTATAGGTAGGAGCCCGGCGGCCACCTTCCGCCGGGCGGACCGTTGGGGCGGCTATCTAAGGGGAATAGCTTAGCACGATCCCTTGCCGCCCCAACACTACGGTCTGTCGGTACACCGTGGGGTTTTAGTCCGTGCAAACCGGACATAACCCATCCTTTCCCCCGGGAGGGTGGGTATCCACAAGGGATTTCCCCACGTAAAAAAAAAAAAAAAAAAAAAAAAAAAAAAAAAAAAAAAAAGGGATAAAATCCTATTAAGGTTGTTTATACATAATCTGCTGTAGATGCTTTACAACGGAGTATATTTCGTTATTCCATAACATACAAAAATACAATTACATGTAAGGTATATACATATATACATACCCTGTAATTTATAGCGAACGTAGATATCTGTAGCGCCATTGATATAATATACACTGTGCTGTTTAAGAGATCCGGTGCGAATTCGTGCTCTTCATCATCAGCTAAATCCATGTCCATCTTTGGTTTTGTATCTCTGGAAATATATATACTTTTTTAATACTCAATAGATTTTGACCACAATCCTATTGTATGTTAAAGGACGATGCGGTCTAAGATGGAAAACACGTTATACCTATAGGTTCAAATAGATTTAGTAGGTGGTAGAGCCACACTGGAACTATTATTGATTTTAACATGAATGGGTCGGCTCGTCCGGCGTAGTACCACCATCCAACACACAGAAACACCGAAGTGAAGTAACAGTGCTTGCACTGTTGCGTTTCGTTCGGCCTGTGACAGCGCCGGAGGCCCACCTCTCCTCCCATTCCCCCTCTTCTCTTCCCGTCCTACAAACATAGGCTGGCAACGCACTTGCGACTCCCCTGCATCACTTAACATCAGATGTCCCAGTTGTTGAAGAGGAAGAAAGAGGAATGAAAAGGAAGGGAGAGAAGAGGGGGGAAATGGGTTTCCGGCGCTCTCACTGACGAACGAAACACAACAATTCAAGCACTGTTACTTCACGTCGGTTTTCTGTGAGAGGGTGGTGCTACCCCAGACGAGCCGACTCATTGCTAAATCAATAATAGTTTCAGCGTGGCTAGAGAGGGTAGACCCTACCACCTACAAAAATTTTAGTTACTACTTAAACTAAACTAAAAATTACTATCTTTTCATTCATACCACTAAAATATCTAAATTAATATCAACTTTTGGAACTTCAGGTTTAGAAAATATCTAATATAAAATGCTATTTGTATACCAAGTAAATGTTTAAACGGTCACACCCTTCAATCCTATGTTAGTTAATGGTTACACTTAACATATAAAATAATACTATCAAATACTATTAAATACTAATAAATGACAAAAATAACCTTAGTTAAAGTTTGTTCTAAGATATTGAAAAGTATTGGAACAATACTTTTAAACGTAACAAAATCAGGCCTAGCTTCAATGAACAACTTTAAAGGTCCCTTACAAGTTTAATCATCATGTAACTGCTTATCGTGGGAACTGAAGTTGAGTGTATATCAGTTTTGCGTTTCTAGAGATAATTAGGTCAAATATTAAGCACCAATTTTTTTAATTGACCTAGAACGAGAATCGACTAACGATTATCCTGCAAAAATATTGCTGGCGACTAAACAGCCGCTCGGTATACATCATGATTGGTTATTAGTTGCAATACTCTTACAGATTGCTCATTACTTGCTTCTTACGTTCATGAGAAAGGTTTGGGTATATAATCTGTCAAGGATTGTTTTATTATCAAGGCGGGACAGCGTCTGCTGAGCCCGCTAATATAGGCAGGTAAAATTACCTGGCCGGAGACCGAGACGTCGCTTCATTAACTAAATATATGAGGCATATGAAATGTACTGCGAACTGTGTTAGCACTGTCATTATCGTGTACAAGTTGAATATGTTCGGTAGAGGGCGCTCTTTTGATAGGTGTTTCAAAGGCTGAAACAATATATATTTTCAATTAAATTAAACTCATAGATAGCATAGATAAAAAGTAAAGTCATGTTAGAACACTATGTAACTGGATAAATAAACTAAACGCACAAAAAAAAATGTTATCGTAAATTCCGCTGTTATTTGTGAATGAAACTAATTTAAAGCAAGCACAAATTAAAGTATTTACATTATTGTTAAAGGTGCTCTATATTTCATTTGAAGGGACATTATATATTATTAGAAATTTGACAAAACAGGCAACTAACGTCATTTCCCGCTCCCTATGACTGGCCATTCATAGGATTCATGATGAAAATCAAAATAATTCATAAGTACATCGTATTTTTATATGCTATCTAATAATATACATATACTGATACTTGTGTGTTATACTCTTTTAATTGGAATATCGTATGAAACTTGTAACAAAACAATTAAAAAGTGGTACGCAATTTTCGTCATTTACGTGAGAGTACATCATCAGGTAAATTTTGCCAAGTTGCGACACGAAATCTACAAGTTGCGTTTTTCCCGAGCCTCTATTAGTTCACTGGCAACCCCTTAAGCAAGTGCACATATAACGGATTGACACATCTCAGCAGGTAATTTTTTTTAAAGAACACACACTTTTCTCCCATTAACATCATTTCCATACTACTATCGTAATATCCGGTAATGGCGTAAAGTTTCAATTATTAATTTCTTTGAAATAATAACTGTTACAACTGTGCCATTTATATCAATATCATTTGTTTTATTATTGCAAATTTATATAGTACCTAAAGGCTTCATTTGTTATAGTTTTAAAATGTATGTAGAATCAAACTTAGTTTATTTAGCCAACTATGTAAGCTATTGCAATGATATATAAAACACTGAAGTTCAAATTTTTCGGTTCAAAAGGTTTTTTATGATCTTCATATTTTTAACATGTACAAATGTTAAAGATCTTGAAATATAACGTAAAATGTTAGAAAGGACTACAATTGGTTTTAGATCATTTTTGAAATGTAATAACATAAATATAATTTAATTGTTCATGGAAAAGATTAATGAACACATAACTAACCTTCGATCTGGAGATAAAAAGGAAACAAGATGCAAGCAGCAAGCTCTGCAGTGTTGCCTGAGTATCGCTGAATTTGATACCATCTAGATATAAAACGGACTGGCTGTAAGCCAAGATGAGTGCATTTAGGGCAAGGATCTTGAACATCTGTAGTGTCGTGACGAGCGTACAACGGCCTTGCTTAATTATGTGGCATACTGGTGGAAGAGAAGAAAAAAAAATTTAGGTGTCTTTTTTTATTAAGTCCTTGGCCTTTGTGGAAAAACCACAACTCTGCCAGTGTCATGTACATTAAGAACAACTCCAATGCTAAAACAAAAGATTCAAAGTTACAACAATATACCATCGGGATCAGTAAATTCTTAAACAACTAAGTTAGTAGATATATGCCTAATATGAATAAATATAGATCTATATCGTACATGTAACTATAATACAATAATTAGTTAAAGCTTAATTTTATACATGTTACCTTATATACTTGCACATAAGGATAATAAAAAGAGTAAAGGAGAGGGAGAGGAGAAATTTCATATGGGTGGGACGAGATATCTCTTGGGGGAGTATGTCATATAGCGACAAGCGCCGAATTGGACAATTAAAAAAAAAATGTTCCAGGTTTCCTTCATCCAAACCACATTCACACAGTAAATGATTTTTGGTATGTCCATTAATTACTTCAAGTGATTTGACAATGGAATTTCAATTCGATTTTTTCCTAATTTCCCCTACACTTGCTAATTCAAATCGGTAACACTATCGACTAACGATGAAGTCCTTGCATGACGGTTTCTACAATTCAACTTCTACCTAAAAGCCCTTTAAGGAAATTTCGACCCAAAAGTAACTTACTGCAAAGTATGCTGGAGAGGTGACTAGTGGACGGTTCCACTATTTAATGTATGAGCTTTAGGCAAGCTTCACCAGATTTTGACGATCTAGACGGATAAGTTGTATGCAGAGATAGACAAAAGAGTGTAACGCTTTTTGCTTACGTGACGGTTTCTACCATTCAACTCTTACTGCAATTTACATTAACGAGCTTCGATCCAAAATTTACTTACTGCAAAGTATACTGGAAAGGCGACTGGTGAATGGAGCAGCAACACTGGCATCTCCCAACCGAACAAGTTGCACGTCCTCTTCCTCGAGTTCCATCATGGCGCGACGGAGCCGAGCTGCTGTTTCTGCACGACCCTCGATCCTCGGATCCCGCGGTCTACGAGGAGGTTCCACTTCCGGGAGTCTTTTTTCCTCGCGGACCCTCTCTCGAAGCTTTTCAGGAGCGTTCGCTAATATAGCCACGCCTACCTTTAAGTACACAGATTAATCAAAAATAGCACACGAGCCGAATATTAGAACAGCGTAATTTGAAAAAAAAAAATTCTTTTCATGCCTCTTCATTTACTATAATGAAGAAAGTCAATCATAAGGGTCTAGGAGTACTTGAAAAAACATGGACAAAGTTCGCAATTTGTGTGTTAAACTGTGTTTAAATTTTTTTGTTTAAACTGTAAAATTAAAATATGCAACCTCTTTTTGGTTTTGCAGATCCTCCTTTGTTATAGGTTAATTCTGACTAATAAATATTTAAATGTCTGTGTTATGACGTGTGGTAGGGGGGTAACACTGAACATAGACGCTTAGATATGTCACATCTATACTAATATTATAAAGCTGCAGAGTTTGTATGTTTGTTTGTTTGGTTGAACGCGCTAATCTCAAGGTCTACCGATCCGATTTGAAAGCTTCATTCAGTGTTAGATAGCTCATTTATCGAGGATGGCTATAGGCTACATATTATCACGTTAAAACCAATAGGAGCGGAGCACTAATGAAGAATGTCTCAAAATCGGGCTATTTTTAGAGCATCCGCTGCGTGTCAGTGTCAGTATTATATGCGTTGCCATGGTAACATGATAACATTCTATCGGAAATATTATTAGGGTTTATTTTGTGTTCCTGTTCAAAAGTTTATTCTAGGTTATTTTTAATTCTAATTTTTGATTATAAGTAGTACGTTGCTATCGCAAACATTTTTAAAGTCTATTTTGTGCTGCTATTCTAAAAGGTTAGTAGTAATAATATTCGTCCATCACAATACAGGCGAAGGAATTAATCCATACTGCCAATTCTGAAATTGTCAATATAGGTAGTTCTTATGTATTCTGTATATATAATTGCCAAATCTTCTATATAATATTTCGTAAATTTTTATCTTCTTAATTTTCAAGACCCCAGAATACATGCTCCATGGTATTATTTTTCATTTATTTCACTTAGCATAATAAACAAATCATATTACATAAAACGCCGCCAATTTAACACAATATAGAGTCAAATAACACAAATTTATGAATAAAATATAAAATCCCTACATAACAGACTTAAATCCCGTCAGAAACTCCTCAAAAAGTTTATTCTATGTTAGTTTTGTTCCCAATTTTTAGTTTGTGATATATTACGTATTATAAGAACAAAGCGTGTGTATATAATATTCAAATAAATACTTTTTGATGAATACATATATCTGCGGTGCTACAAATATCAACATTTTTTTTTTAATTCTGTCGATATATCTGTTTGTTTATTTGTTCCGGGTAATCTCCGAAACAGCTGGACCTATCTATATGAACGGTTTTGTTTTCTAAGAAATGACTACGCTATTGACCTAGCAAGCTTAACAGCTTCAACGGAGTACAAGTAATGTTTGAATAGGAATTTTACGGGCAAATAACTAACTAATTAGCTGTTTTATTTTAAGCTAGCGAGTTCAGCAGACGATACCCGATATTATATCTATATAATAAAAGATTGAACACATATTGTTCGATAATGTATAGCTTAATATTTCCATTACTCTCTTATATAGTGTAAGTGAGCACTGAGGGTGATACATAGATAGTAGTTTAAAGTTCCAGCTATGTGGCTTATGATAAATCCCATCCCATTCGATACACTATTAGTATTCACATATATAATGTAAATGTTACCTGTTACTGTAGATGATGTGCGTGTCATACTTACAAATATTTTTGAAAGAGTATTATTGTTATTTACACATGTAATAACAATTTTAAATTTAATTAATACATTCAAAAAACGCGTGAGGAGCCGCGGGTAACAGCTAGTTCTACAATACATCAATTGATGTATATTCAGTAATCAAGCAAGTAATAATGTGTTAATTTAGTCATAATTTGGAATCGGAAAATATTAATTTGCAAAGAAGCTTGTAAGTCCCTGTAAGCTTGTAAATCCCAATCCATAGCAATATGGAAAATTAATGATATATTTCTCATTAACACTGTAAGGAGAACGGAAGACAGTAATTTAAAAATGAGATAAATACTTACATCTGCGTGTTTTAATGCTCCAACATCATTGGTTCCATCTCCACACATCAGAGTAACATATCCTAAAGATTTCAAACTAATTATAACGAATTCCTTTTGCTTTGGTGCAAATCTAGCAAAAACCTTTATATGTGGCATCAATTCTCTTAGAAACTGATGATGATATTCATTTAAGTAGGTTAATCCTTCGCCAGTTATACACAGATCAAATTTAGAAGTTAGATCTTTCGACTTCTTAAATGGTTGAACGGGAAGATCTATTTCATCATCTATAGATTTCCAACCCCATTTATCACCATTATTGGTTAAAATAAGTACTTCATCTTTTCGCGTGAACTTCAATTCTTTTGCAACATGACAGGCTGTCAAAGGATTATCTCCAGTTATCATTGCAACTGAATGGGAAGCATGAACTATTTCTGCAATTGCTTTCTTCGAGTCAGTCTTCAATGGACAAGATATGATAACAAATCCAACAAAAGTCAGATCTTTCTCTACATCTTCTCTTGATAAGTCTCTAATTTCCTGAGAACTGAGTTTGCCCAAACTTCTGTACCCTAAAGCAAGTACTCGTGCACCCCTCCTTGATAGAGTTAGATAAACGTGATCATAGTGGCTGGGGACCTCTTTGAGCATCGTTTTAATAGTCTCCGGAGCACCTTTGACGCTGCTGATGTAATGAGTCTCCATAAATCCCCGCTCATTCAATTGGTATCCGGCAATAACTGACATCCTCTTGAGAGCACTTGAGAAATGATTTCTATGAACGATTTTCAGTCCTGGAGACTTTCCTTTCTTTGGCACTACAGCATCACCTTTGGTGAGGTTCCATTCAACAGCCTTCATTGTAGCTTTCTCCAATGGATCACCCACTATTCCATCATCAAGCTGCACTAAAGAGTGACAAGAAGCTAATACTTGTACTGTCTCAATTGGGGCTTGTGATAGTGGAACTACAGTTGCATCTGTGTGATCTCCTATACCAGCCACACCTTCAACAACTAAATTGTCACTTGTTAAAGTACCAGTCTTATCAAAGCAACATATTTCAACTTTTCCAGCAAATGGTATTCTAAAGGGTTCAGTACAAAATACAGCCAATTTTGAAAGAGATATTAATGAAGTGTTTACTGCAAGAGATAGTTCAATTGGCAATTCTGGTGGTACAACTGAAGTCAATATCAGGGTACACTCTAAGAACAGTTTATATCTATTTCTTTCAGGATCTTCACAACCCTTGATCCAAACATAGGCAGCAGCAGCAATCGCAAAAATGAGTAAGAATAATATGAAACCAAATGTTTCCAAATTATTAGCTGTAACTCTCTTAACTCCAAACAGTATAGTCCTTAAGAGTTTCCCTTGTGAAGTATTAAAACCATTACGAATCACATACCCAATACACCCATTATCTGGTGCTTTAAGGCCAGCACTGATGTTTTTAGTGGGTGATGAGTGCTGAACAATTTTAGTACCCCCAAAAAGCATATGCAGTTTCCCTTCCGCTTCAGGGTACAAATTTTGTTTGAGATTCTTTTCATTCTCCAGCGGTTCTTTCATTTGTGGAACACTCTCCCCAGTTAACATGGATTCGTCAACTATACAGGAACCTCTCAATAAGACAATATCACAAGGTACTAGATTCTCATTATTGGACCTTACTAGTGACACAATGTCACCAGGTAACAACTGATCACTCATTATTTGTCTCCATCGCCTGTTTCTATAGACATTGATGTTATAAGGTTTGTTGCCCATTTTCCTTATTTCAGCCATATTCCTCAACTGCTGTTGAACCAGTGTGCATTCAAATATGATAAGCATTATTAAAGTGAATATAGAGTAATACCAATATTTATCGAGACACCACAGAGCTACACAAAATACTTGAAATACAAAAAATGGTGCTGTAGCCCTTTCCTTGAATAGCTCCATGAATTCTGGTACAGCCTGCAAATATCCAAATATAAAATTTTCATAATTCGTATTTCCATAGTACCCATGTTATATTCATACAAACAGAAGCGTAAAAAAAAATAAAAATATGTAGAATAAATCAGTCTGTATGGAGGCAAAATTGAAATACTTTATTTTATTTTGGCCCTGGGTCATGAACACCACCTGTTATAAAATCCTAATTATGAAAAAGAACTAGCAACAAACTCAATTTTGTCGTTTAGTCACAATTGTTGTTGACGGATGCACAAAGATGGATGTTACTTCCTAATATCACCATCCTTCACCAACTATTCTGTGCCTCTAGATAAAAGCTGCATGACATAAGGTAAATAGTTGATGAAAATTGAGTGAATTGTTAATTAAACATGTTTTACCATTGTCATTTCATTCTTCCCAAACTTTTTATCAGCCAACTCAATAGCTTCATCATCTGAAAATCCTTTGGATTCTAAATACACATCATAAGGCATATTGGTTGGAAATTCAATTGTATGAAATTGTTTCTTGTCCCAGTCATATATATATTTGCTCTTTTGGAATATGAACCAAACATCTGGATGAATGCTATCTTTTTTTGTTGACTGAAACAAAAAAAGATTTTTTATTTTATTATACAGTATATTTTTGATATGTTTATCTTTAACAGTTTTGATGTAAAAATTGCCCATGGTATTTACCACCCTATAGTTATGCCAATGACAATTTTCAAAGAAGTAGACTGTACTGCTATTTGGTACTTCATATAATCAGCCCAGCGTTCCAGTAGAAGCTCACAACACTCACGACGCCCTTTTCACTGCTCACAACGCCCTTTTCGCCGTTCCACTAGACAACCGCGAGCGTTGCGGTCGTAGCGAAAACGTCATTGATGACGTCATAACATACGCTCACGCGAAGCTCACGACGCCCCATGTCTGGAGGTGGGTCGACGTGAGCGTTGACAAAATTGGCGAGATTCTTAATAAAGATGGCGACCGTAAAAATGTCATTACTTGATAAGGTATAGGATATTTATATTAAATAACATATTGTATTGAAATACGTAAATGAAATATGAAATGAAATATATTAATAAAGTTTTGATAATTTTATTTCTTTTGAAAAATGTTGTGAATTCTAAAATTCAATTTAGAAATTAATTTATAATCATTTCATGGTAATTTCATATTTTTCAT
Organism: Antheraea mylitta; assembly: GCA_014332785.1. NCBI lineage: Eukaryota > Metazoa > Arthropoda > Insecta > Lepidoptera > Saturniidae > Antheraea > Antheraea mylitta. The sequence continues at coordinate 174,646 of JACEII010000056.1, read as the reverse complement.
TTAACCAATAAGGTCATTTTTTATGTTTTTATGATAATTAAAATAAAAAAATTGGATTATACATTCTTTCTTTAATATACTTAAATGAATTTAATAATTATATGAGTTTACTGTTAAGACTTACAAAGTGTAACTTAACCTCTCAAAGCTTTTGTTTTATTTTTTCTAGATCGCCATTTTTATTATTTATCTGAACGCTCAAAATGCCCACAAATGCGTTCCACTAGCTCTTACGATCGTAACGCTCGCGAGTTAGAGGAACGGGAAAACTCGCGGTCGTGAGCATGAGCGTTATGAGCTTCTAGTGGAACGTAGTCATTGTGTAACGACATGTCACAATTTGTAGTTATCTCTCTACAACAGAACGTATTGGAATTCATTTGGATTATACACCTATCCTTTTTAAAGGAGGGTTATTTTGATGTGCATATTTTTGCACTTGGTACTTGATGGATTATAACATATTAAGTATTGTTTGACCCCATCAAGCTATACGGAATCGATATCCCTTGGGTCAAAGAGGTCAAATATCTCGGTGTTAAATTAGATAGACATTAAAAAGTTCAATTCACATATAGACAGAGTGCGTAACAAAGCCGCTATGGTCTTGGGTCGCCTCCATCCGTTGCTTTGTCATAAGAGTAAGACGTCCCTCAGACACAAGCTCACTTTGTATAAGACGTGTATCCGTCCCGTGATGACATATAGCCGCCCCGTTTTTGCGCATATGTCCAAAGATAACCTTGATAAGCTGCAAGTTCTCCAAAATCGTGTTTAGCGTAAAGTGACCAGGGCCCGTGGTACATTCGGAGAGTCGATCTTCATAGAGACCTAGAGATCCCTTCTATCTGGGCATACGTAAAATCACTTACGATTAGTTAATTTGAAAAAGCCGCGAATTATCCCAATCCGTTAGTGGTATCCGCCGCAAACTATGAACCCGTACCTAACGCTGCGCGTTAGTAAAGACGTCCGCGACACATTTTTACCGACCCTCCTGATTCAATTACGTCAGCGAATGATCAGTACTAGCCTGTCCCTCAAAACACAGCGTGTTCACGCCCACGCCCGTGTAACCACAGATCACGCCGCCGTGGTCTGGGGGTTAATTTCGCTCCCGCTCACCCGATTAGGCCTCCCACGGCAGCGGCTCAAGCCTAGGTTCGATCCCTCGGTAGGGAGCCCTTGAGTGCGTTGCTTGCGCGATACGGTGACACACAAATATACATCACCGCTACAACACTACACGATCACCCCCAAACACGTACACGCCTACACGCTTACACATGAAAGTGGAAGGGTTTACTTTTTTTTTCTCCCTTATCAAACTGAAAAACTCTCAATTTTCTGATAATAAATATATGGAGAAGTTGTTGAGGTGTGTATGCTTGGTACACATATACGTTTCAACAACTCATACATATATGAATAGTTAGCTAGGTTAGCTAAGATGGGTCACGATTTTGCATGCAACAGGCAACAGCCAAGCCGAGGTGTGCCGTGCACCCTTGAGCTGGTTGCCAAAATAAAATCGGCAGAGTGCCTTAAGAGCTCGCCTTAGTAGTCCGGTGAAGCTGTTAAGACCTTGCTGGGTCAATAGCATAGTCATTTCAAAAAAAAAATTGCAAAACTAGCTTAAGGTATACTACATATCCTAAGTAAGCTGCAATGTCATTAATATACCTAAATAGAAAGTGATTGCTTTTTAGCAGTTAGGTCTATTTCCTTAAATTTATATTTTTAACTTATTTAGATTATACTGTAAATATATCCTAACTAGTACCTTGTAAATACTAGATTTTTTTATAATGAGTGCCCTATCAGGATTCTACAGTTAAACTGAATAAAGATTATCTATTTGTCGAGATGGGAAATTGTAGATTGCAGTTTCCTATTAGGACCAGACGTACATGTTTTGTATCAGTATAATTTTGAATATTATTTACCATATGGGACATGTATTAATCTAATATCTGATAGTGTTCGGAAGCCTAGTTTTTGTAGAATGTAAAGAAAAAAATCTAAATTACCTTGGTATGATGAAGCTTGACAATTTCAGAAAATCCATTGTTAGGTGTTGGCACAACTTTGACTATATCAGCTTGAATTGGGTCTTTAACCTATAACATCATGTAAATGTTAATAAAACTTTGGAAATGTATTTATAACAGAAATGTTACATGGGAACCACTTACCGAGGAACAGGAGAGGAAACACTGGATGTGCACACTCCAATAGCAACATAGACAGATCAGAATCTGAACAATAGCTACAACCGCAACAGTGACGAAGCCAGCTTCGAAATTATCCTCGAAACCGTAAACAACGATCCATGAATAAAACACTATTGGATAAATGATCAAGAAAGGTAGTATGGTCCCTTGTAATACAGTCGGTACTGGTTTAAAAAGCTGTGTATATTGAACCAAGTCATCAAGTGACGACTGCATTTTATTAGATACCATTATTCAAAACTAATAAACTTATCATAAAGCTACGTATACAAATTTAAAAGTGTAACAAGTAGTAATGCATATTTTCATTTATCTATATATGAATATTACTGAAGAAGTGTATGTTTTACAGCCCCACTTTTTTACTTTATTCTACTTGACAAATTCAAGATTGACAAGCCGAAACTAAGGAGAACGGGGAAGGGGCAAGACGGAAGTAACGTGCCAAGTGTGAGAAAAACGTTCAATTTTACACAAGAAAAATGTTTACGACATGTTAAATATATGATAACATATGCTTAAAATTAAATTAATAAGCCTAATGAAGTACATAATATTGTTGCCATCCTGAAGTTATTATTACACTCAAATTCTTTCGACATTTATTATTGTTGTCAGGAAACGGCGTTTATTGGATCGTTGTCTAAACAACATGCTTTTGGTATCTAATTGCATCTAATAAACATGGAAAAAATTTCTTCTAAAAATGATTTTAAAGAAATTATGTTAATAGGCGTAACATCCAAGTTTCCTCTGCCTATAGAAAAATAGAAAAATGGATGATACAAAAAATAACCTTTTTTAATGTTACCCATTTAGTAACTAGTTGCTAGATTGATCTACTTCATGAATTTCGTCGTTTTATTTATATTTAACGCTAGTAATAATTATTGACGTTTTCAATTTCCAAATCAATTAAATTTTGGAGATACAACAATATGGATTATGATTTTGTAGCGACATAAATACCAATACTAACCGTGATATGTGTGTACTACAACTACTACAATTTAGAACGTAATAAAAAGCAAAAGACTTTTTCACTGTCTTTGAGCAGTTTATTTGTTTTTTATTACGTTACATAATAAATAAACTCAGATAATGAAGAGAAAGTTTTAGCATAAAAAATATAAACGAAACATTTTATATAGCTATTAGTTGAGAAAGCCTTTGGACTTAACATAAATTTAATTTTGACAAATGCTGCTTTGACTGTAAGTTTCCATCGAATGTATTATTGTACGTGCCTTCAAAATATTTAATAGAATTAATTGATTACATTTATTTTATTAGAGTTACATTTGTACATTTCATTATTCAAATAGCAACTTTGGACCACCTGTATAGCGACATTTGCTTTAGTGTGGATGACAACATTACTTTTATTGTTGTCAAAAAAAGCGCGAATTTTGACGTTTCGCTTCCAAATCTTTTTTGAATTCACAAACAAATTCATATGGGATAGTTACTAATCATGGATTTACAGATTAAAAGGAAATCCACCAAAACCCTATTTAACGGCAGCCGCGCTGAAACTTATCCTCATGATTTACAAATGTACAAAATACCACCAGTTGAAGACATAACTCTTCATGAATTTGAAACATTAGCTTTGGAACGAGTCAATTTGTTGAGAACTTTAGCAACAGCGACGACCTTAAAAGGACTTCGTATAAATTCTGAAGAGTGGAAAGAATATATCCTGAATGATTTGAAAACTCAAGGTTTAAAATATTATGAGAGGTTATGTGATAAATCTTCCTGCGGAACTACCGATTCAGACTTGCAAGCACGGCGTAAAGATCACATCGCTCACTTCATCTTAAGGTTAGCGTACTGTAGAACAGAGGAGCTACGTAGATGGTTCATAGCGAGAGAACTAGAACTATTCAAAATGCGTTTCGCAAACATGAAAGGAGAGTCAGTTGAAATATTTTTCAAACTAAACAATCTGTGTTACACAAATATATCTGATGATGAGAAAAATGAAGTTATACAGCATTTAAGAGATTCAACCCCATATTCAAATGTAGACAATATGAAGTTTTATAAAGTGAAATTTTACGAAGTTCTTGATTTAGTTAAATCAAGGAGAGTGTACCTAAACAGTGGTTATGCTTACATACCCCACAGAGACTTCATATCAGTACTATCAGCCCAGTATAGGACTCACCTAAAGCAGAGTCTAGCTGTCGCTTGTCACCATCTCAGTGAAATTGAGCAAGATGATCGTTTAGTGCACCTGTTGAAAGGTTTACATCAATCATACTCGGGCAATGACTACAGCGACACCAAGGCAACAGTACCAATTGAGACCCTTGACTCACTCTCTGTCAAATCATTTCCTCTATGCATGAGGCAGCTACATGAACAATTAAGATCTGCCCATCATTTAAAACATGGAGGGAGGTTGCAATATGGCCTATTTCTTAAAGGTGTTGGTGTAACTTTGGAAGATTCTCTAAGGTTCTGGAGAGAGGAGTTTACAAAGATAATGGATTTAGATAAATTTGAGAAGCAATATGCTTACAATGTAAGGTATAATTATGGCAAAGAAGGTAGTAAGAGAAATTACTCGCCGTTTAGTTGTTTGAAAATTATAAATACACCTGTTGGTCCAGGGGACTGTCATGGTTGTCCATATAGACATTGTGATGTAAGCAATCTAAAGAATAGGCTGCAAGGGTACGGATATGAAGCACAGAGTAAGTTTATTATTCTTTATTGTGCGATTGAGTGGGTAGGTAACAATACTAAATTAAAATGAGTACCCTTGTTTCTAAGCTAACCAAGTAATTCAAATTTCAAATATTGATATTGGATTCTGTTTAATTTTAGTACCTCTAACAATAGTTAGTATATGACAACATTTTTTGGTTCAATTTTTGATGTTATTGACAATAGTTCTTTGTTAATTTACATTGTGTGGCACTATGGAACAAATTATTCAATTGCCTCAATTTAGTATAATTCTTATATGATGTTTTGTCTGACAATATACCCCATTCATCTGATTTTAAATCCTTGCTGTTGTATGTGTTTTCTCCCTTATGTTAATACTCTAACTTTATGTGTATTACTAAATTAAACTTTAACATAACACAGTAACTAACAGTAATTATGATCTAACTATATATTTATTGTGTGTATTTTATATGTATTTTAGTGGCCTTATCTGGAACATAAATGATATGACAGGAATTGAATAGTTAATAATAATAATAGTTCTTGGGGTACACAGCACATGCTATAATTTTTTAAGCAATTCTTGTATTCAATTAGATTCTCTCTTCATTTGCAAGCATGAGAGCAGTGTTAATTGAATTATTTATATTTTCCTTTCCTTACATTTTTTATTTTGTTTGTTATTTTCTTAGACCCAAAACTGTCAACTCCAAATTCCATCCTCAACTTCAAATGTGGCTAGTGCATGTGCATTAGAATTTTTATAATTTTCATTTTCAATATCCCAATAACACTCATTATTGCGAAAAAACTCAATTAACTTTATTAAATCAGCTGACCTGAATTTTAATACTTTTTAACAGACGAAAAAAACAAAACGGAGGAGGTTCTCAATTCGTTGCGTATTTTTTTTATGTATGATCACGCATAACTTTTTACAGTATAGTCCGATTTTAATAATTCTTTTTTTATTAGAAAGGGTATACTCCGAATTTGGTCCCATTTAAATTTGGAGTAAAAATTTCAACCCTGAGGGTATGAAAATCAAGAATGATTGATTATTCACGCACTGATTATGTCTATGACCGCGCATTACTCTAGACAGAATAGTCCGAGTTGAATTATTATCCTTTGATTTGAAAGAGTATACCCAGAAGTTGGTCCCATATACATGTAAACATGAAAAAATCAACCCCAAGGGTAGGAAAACGGGGTATGATTTATAATTCAGCTTCTGAGTTGTGTATTACACTTACAGTATAGTTCGATTGTAATAATTCTTTTTCTATTGGAAAGGGTATACTCCGAAGTTGGTCCCATTTAAATTTGGGAAAAAAAATTCAACCCTAAGAGTATGAAAATCGACAATGATTGATTATTCACGCACTGATTATGTCTATGACCGCGCATACCTTTAGACAGAATAGTCCGAATTAAATTATTATCTTTTGATTTGAAAGAGTATACCCAGAAGTTGATCCCATATACATGTAAACATGAAAAAAGCAACCCCAAGGGTAAGAAAACCGGGCATGATTTATAATTCAACTTCTGAGTTGTGTATTACTAATAAATTAAGCTTGTAGTAATTAGTAAGATCATAGCCACAAAAAATTATAAAATAAAAACTTTTTAACAAAAAATTAAACCGCCGAAAAAACTGAAAAGCAAAAAATAATAAACCTTTTACTTTATTCATCTTAATAACTAAGTTCTTAAACTAATGTAAGTATACCTAAGAAATTTTGAGTCGGCGCCAAACAACCAATGAACAAAGATCATTAGATTACTTAAATTCACAAAAATAACCAAATCAAATTAAAAACACAATGTGAGATCTCCAGCGGTAACGTGTGTGCCCGTTCGGGTTGCTTAGTAAGCGTTCGGCATGCAAGGGGTGTGTCACGCTGCGCCGCCGCCGCGCATCACGCTTTACGTAATTAATTAATTTGCTTGATTGGCGCCGACTTAAAATTACTTAGGTATACTTACATTAGTTTAAGAACTTAGTTATTAAGATGAATAAAGTAAATGGTTTATTATTTTTTGCTTTTCAGTTTTTTCGGCGGTTTAATTTTTTGTTAAAAAGTTTTTTGATTCATGTTTTAATAAACTCAGTAGCTTCTAAATTTCTAAAATGTTCAACACATGAAAAATTCACCAACACAAATGTGTGCAATACTTGAAGCAACCTGCTAATAAATGGTATACACACATACAATCCTGTGTTTAGACAATTCAAAAATGGTTGTAAGCAATATTCTCTTAAACATAATTAATTGTATTGGTGTAAACAAATGACATCTGCAATTATTTTTTGGCAAGACTTATGAATTAATTGATTTCCTTTCTTTTATTTATATTCGTGTGTAAACAATTCTTGAAGGTCAATTATTGCATGTTATATATTGCATTCAACTATTGCCATTGTATGTACAAGAAAATGGTATCATGTAAATGACCCTTTAGTCATGATTTAGGTGCAAGTATCGTATTATAAACTCTATAATCAGTCCCTAATTTTAAATAATATGTATTTTCTTACATAAAGTTGACACATAATTAGGATTTTTCATACCCAATAAGTGGGTTTCAGAGGAACAGAACATCCAAAATAGATTAATCACCTGGGTCATGATATTGGTTTTTTTTAATCCGATATAGGCTATATAACGTTTATATCAGTATAAGTTAATACACTAAATAATAAGGTTTGTTTAGACCATAGTCTGGTGAAGCTGTTAAGACCTTACTGGGTCAATAGCATAGTCAGATAAAAAAAAAGTTTAGAATTGTGAATTCAAAGTATAGTAACTGCATTCATTATACAATCTTTATTTATTTTCAGCTGTAAATGATATAGTGGAGTTGGCAAAAAAGGGTCATTATCAAATAGCGTGCAGCAAATATTTCGACACCATCCATCATCTCGATCTAGGCCTGGGTATTAATCATCCAAACCAGTTTTTTGAGGAAAGTCAAAAGATAATCAAAGGGGAAGTTAAATTAGACCTCAAAAAGGAGAAAACAACCAAGAAAGAGATAATCGAGGATATAGATGCAGCTGATTTTGATGAACCAATAGAATAATGAAATACCTACTTATAAGGATACAATATTTTTTAATAATGAACAAGAGAAACAACATTAAAGTATGTTTTTTTAATAATGTATTCGAGAAATATTATTTTCTTTTAACATACATAGCTTTCTTGGTCATGCGGCCACAATATAAACCAAATATAAAAATTAAACCTATTATTGACATGCCTACAACTAAAAAGTATTTCTTTGATGGAGAAGTTGATATCTCATTATACATATCACCAAAATTCTCGATCACATTCATCTGTAAATAATAAAAGGTAAGATTTTATGAAAAAAGTCGTGGTGGCCGAGTGGTTTGACCGGTGGAATATTATTTTGATGTCCGCAGGTTCGAACCCTGGCATGTACCAACGAATTTTTCGGAATTCGCAAACATCTACTAATTTAAATTGGTAACACTATCAACTGACGGTTAAGGAAAACATCGTGAGGAAACCAGAACCTGAGAAATGTTCTTGTAGTACTACTGTATGTGGGAAAAGTATAGAACTGTGGATGTCTCAGAGTTCAGAAATCGCCAATAAGTCGTGAGCTGGAGTGGTGATTATTCCCATACCTTCCATCGGGAAGAGGCCTATGGCCCTGCAGTGGGTCTCTTACAGGCTGATGATGAAGGTTTTATGAAATTGATTCTATTGTACAACATACAGATTGAGTCAATCAATCAAAAATACTTTATTCATAGGGCGTTTATGAACATCAAAACGATCACCAATTTCGGAAAACAACCCACTCATCGAGAAGGACTGTCAAGAAACTCGATCCGGTTTATACTTTTAACATGTATATTCAAAATACGTAACATGTTCAGTCGTTTTTACTGGAAGATTGTAATTGGTTTTTATTTTAAAAATCTCACATAGACTTATTTATTAATTGTTTTTTTATTTAAATTAACTTTAAAAACCTATTCTACCACAAATAGTGTTAATATATATTTTTATATATTTATGACATCTGTGGTTCTTTTCAACAATTCAGTAATAGTATTATAATTTTAACATTTATTGTATAAAACGCATAAGAATTTGCAAATATCTCAGAATAACACACACACACAAATTAGAACTGTATACAACAAAGTATTAGAAAAAAAAGAAACATAATTACCGCAGCAATGTGCCTGTACATCTCTAATCTACTAGAAAGTGCCTTCTCACAGTCACTTTCTAGTTTTCTACTACTATCATTCAGTATTATCTTCAAACATTTCAAACCTATAAAAAAACATAACATTTTATTGAAAACTTCCATAATATTGATATCAAAATATATTTTGTAACAAAAATTACAATTGAAACTTACGTCTGCCAGCACCATGTTCAAGATCTTTGCAATACTTTAACAGATCTAAAGCACAAGCTCTTTCTAATAGTGGGTCGGCTTCGATATCTACTTCGGCTTCCTCTATTATTTGGGCCACTTCGCGTGCGCATTCAGCTGACACTATTTTATGATTCAAGAGAGCATTTTTCAGGCATTCCTCAACCTGTAAAAAAAAAGAAAAATTTTTTTACCACCATGTCTAAAGAGAAAGGATTATTAGTTTCACTATTGAAGTAAAAGTGTTTTCTGCAAATATTGCTTTGTAATTGTTTGCAGTAATGTAGATTTCACCTACTCTTCCGGAATAATGCACTTTCTGGACGAAAAAATGTTCTCGTGTCTTTTCCTGTGCTAAAAAAATGAGTGCAAAATTCATAATCGTGAACAAATAAATGAGCATACACTTTCGCATCTATAGTATTACCTAACAGTGTCCGCGACATTGTCCGTGTGATTTTTTTTGATGTAAAACATCTATAGAGGCCTGTAAACTGGATTGTTGGCGTGGCGACGACACGCGACGACGGCATATGCAAGCGACTGTGAGCAATCTCTCTTGCCGCACTGAACTCTCATACCTATAGTGTAATTTGAGATTCGTTCGATTCGAACAATTTCGATGTTTCACATCTGCCAGACGCCCGTGACGGTTCAATATTTTTTTCTCGAACTGACTACGCTATTGCCTTAGCAAGGTCTTAAAAGCTTCACCAGACTACGACCGTGTGAAACCTTATGTAACAAAACAACGATTACCAAAGTCATCTGAATGTATTAAGTCTATTTATCTACTTTTCTCTCGTACTTAAGTCGCGTCGTCATTAAAAGTGCAATAACTTTTGATAGACCAAACATATTTTAGTGAAACAAAGATTGAATGTTATTCAAAGATATGCCCTTATGATTTCCTTGTGAGTTGAATTGGTTTTATTATGAACGCAGTATTTTAGCAGTGATGAGTGTTCATACAAACAGACAGACATTTAAAAATTAATTGATATGGATTTTTTACTTATTTCTAGATTTGAGCAAGATTTTTTTTTACAAAAATTTAAAAAGTAAAGATATGTTACATTTACAATCTTATATGTGTAGATTAGAATAGTAAGGATGATTACTAACATAATCCGATTGTATTAAAAAGTCTTACTACCTGTCCATCGGAAGTTGTAATATCGGTCTGAACTGCACAAATTGTTTGTATCTCAGCGTTGCATAATTTTCCAAGCAAAGGATCGAGACGATAATTCAATGCCTGCTCTTTCAATATGTTTGCCAATTCATTCTCACATGGTGTAGTTAATTTAGATTCCCTGAATTTCTCTTTCAAACAGTATAACATTTTACCTTGAAGTTCAACATCTCTTGGCTCGCTTCCTGTTTTTATAAATTAATCATTTTATAAACAAAGGACCATTTACATTTTATATGGACATGAGTCAGAATAATCATTAGTTGATACATACCAATGACCTCAGTACAATATTTACTAATATCGACATTGCATGCATTGATCAAGTTCATATTGAATCTATAATCTGTATTTTGTTCAATCATTCGATTTGTTACTACTACTTTGCAATTCTTGTCAAAATCGCTATCTTGACGATGTGCCTGTAATAAAAAAAGATCAGTTATAGAATTTGGGGTGTAAGGGGTGTCGAGTAAATAATTAGATAAGTGGGTAGGTACCTTTAAGCAGTCAAATATCTTAGGTGGTTCTGTCTTATGACAATATAAATCAATCATGTCACTACAAGTTGTTATTAAATGATAATCAATAGCACTGTCAGTGAATTCCTGCTTTCTCACTACAAATATAGCTTTTCTACAGGCTTCATTTAATTTTCCTTTGGCTGTCTGAAGACATTCCAAAGCAGCTGATTCTCCATGTGGAATATCTGAACAGTATCTATCAAGATCAATTTTACATGCGTCTTTCAGTTCTGGATCTAAATCAATATTTTCCTTTTGTTGAAATAATTGACTTCTTAGTTGTTGGCGACAATCTTTAACTATTGTGTGTTTTCTCCTAGTTATAGTATCATTTCTAACAATTTCACTCAGACATGTTACAACTTGGTTTTTTGTTTGAGCTTTAGGGCAAAATCTTACTACATATGATTTACAGGCATTTTTAAATTTTCTTGTAAATTTATAATTCTTAAGAGAGATCAATTGCTCATGCTCGATTGCAGCTCTACATTTCTGATTAGCTTTAATTTCTGGATCATTTTTATGGCTTATTAAACATTCCATAACATCATCCTCATCTTTCTTACTTTGTAGTTCTGATGAACATAGCCTCTCAATAGGAACTCTACAGTTCATGTTAACAACAGCATTCAACTCGATATGACCACTTTGTATTTCAGTAAAATTTGTTACCATATCTTTACATTTCGGTGAAAGGTCTTTAATATTGATTTGCAAACATGCTATTTCTTCACCTTTCTTAGTGTTGTCGAGACATAGATTAGCCAAATCATCCATACAAGCATCTTCAATCTCTGGCAATAAGTCTACACTTACAGCTCGTTGTCTCATTACTCTTTTAACCTGTTGTTCACATGCTGGTATCAATTTGACTTTCTGATCTGTATCATACGCATAATTATACAAACATGGGAATATCAATGGGTCTTTTTCAGAAGGGTGTTCATTGACATCAGCCCATTGAAGTTTAGCTTTACAAATTTTTACAGCATCATATTTACATGCTTTAAATAATTGAGGATCCAGCTTAAAATCTCTAGATATGAAATATTGTATTTGCAATAAAGCCATTTCACAATCTGGAGTCATCAGTTCTGTGCCAACTTTCTCCATCAAACATGACATCACTCTTCCATTCCCACCATCAATTTCTTGACAGGCTTTGTCAACTACAGCTTTGCAAGATTTCCGTAAAATAGGATCCACCCTCCAATCCTCACCAGGATCTACTTCTTGCAGTAAATTTTCTAACGATTTCTGGCAAGACATACTTATTCTTTTGTCCTTCTTCTTTCTTGGTCTAGCATGTTCCATTAAGCAGTGGATTGTTTTGCCTCCAACTTCAATACCCTTGCATAATGTTGTTATATCATTGGCACAATTCTGCATCAATTCTGGAGATAGCCTGTAATCATCCATAAGCATTTTTCTGTGATCACTAATTTCTGCAATGCATTCTGGTGAAATTTTTGTAGTCTCATTTCGTGATATGTTTTCTAAGCATAATAAAATCTGTGCAAGTCTGACATCTTTGTCATCGACCACACCTTTACGACAACGGTATTTTCTAATGTCTTCCTTACAAGACTTTACTAATCCTTTACTCATTTTATAATTCATCACAATAGTTTTTTGATCATAAAATAGTTGATCTTGGCACTTTTTTCGCATACCTGGAATAGATAAATTTATGTACTACTAGGAACATAAAGTCATGTTATAACCATAAAATAATTTCAAAAATATTATCTATACTTAATATAATAAAGCTGAAGAGTTTGTTTGCTTAAATGTGCTAATATCAAGAACTAGTTGTTTAATTTGAATTTTTTTTTTATATCATAGGAGGCAAATGAACAGGCGTGTCACCTGATGTTATCACCACTGTTCATAGACACTAGCAACACCAGAGGAGTCGCAAGTTGTTTGAGGGAGGGGGAGGAAGAGAAGGTAGGTGGTAGTAGGTTTGTAGGTGGTAGAGCCACGTTGAAGCTATTATTGGTTTTAGCATGCATGGGTCGGCTCGCCCGGCGTAGTACCACCCCTGTCACAGAAAATCGATGTATACGACGAAATAACAGTGCTTGCATTGTTGTGTTTCATTCAGTCAGTGAGAGCGCCGGAGGCCCACCTCACTTCCTCTTTCGTTCCCCTTCCCTTCTCCAATATACAGGCTGGCAAAGAACTTGCGACTCCCTTGATGTCACTAGTATCTATGGATGGTGGTGATCACATAACATCACATGATCTACCTGTTCCTTTGCCTCCTTAGATATAAAAAAAAGGAGGAGAGGGGACAGTTAGTGTAAACCCAAAGTAACTATTCCATGCAGATGAAGTTGTGGGCAGAATCTATACACATATATGCAGAATATATTTATTAGTAGTGCTATCATATTTACTTTAAGTTTATGTCTAACATATACTTTGTTACTTAATATATGTACAAATGTCTTTCAAAGACTTAGCTTACATTTAAAAATTTAAGAATATTGATTTTTGTAAAACCAATGTATGAAAAAAGTATTTGAATGGTAACCACCCAGATCTAAAAATAAATTAGAATTTATGGTTAAAGGCCATTATAGAAATAATTTCATTCTTATTTAAAAAAATTAGATATTGTAAAAGATGTTTCACAACATGTTGAACTTGATAAACAATGCAAATTTACTGAGCAAACTTCTGGTCTTTATGTATTCTGGACTTATTTAAGATGCCACATCAATGTTGATTAATATAAATGTTTATAACAGGATCATCACTGTTCCTGCAAAATGTGAGAAACATTTTTTGATAAAAATAATTTAAACTCATAATTTGATACAAAAGCTAAACCACAATTTAAAAAACATATCTTCAAATACATATAAACAAATACATTGCATTAGAATCATCTTGGCTTATACATTATTAGGTTTTGCATGATAAATTATGACATATATTATACCTATATTGTAGTTGAGCTTATGTAAATATGTTTTTATATGAAATATGGTAAGACTTTATCTTAAAATATTATAAAATGTATCTTATGAAACTTTGTTGGACCTGATAACACATTGCAATAGCATCTTATTTTTAAATGACTTATACCTACACATATGGTTTAAACTGAAGCGTTATGCAAATATTATTTACATTGTATTTAAGGACAATACTCTTAAGAGAATGCGGCTTTAAAGGCTCTTTTTATTTGGTGATCGTTTAATTTGTTTTACACAGCCAAAACAATTGAAACAATAAGTGTTCCACCCATAAGTAGTCAGTTATAGTGCACTTACTTTGTGTGCACCCATCTTACAGGTGACAGATGTCAATAAGGTACTCCAGATTTTTACTGAGGTGGGTGATATAGTGGGAAAGAGAAAATTATGAGCTACATCACTACATTAATGTCTTTTGCTAGAAGTTAACAATGGAAGGAGAGAGGGTAGGAAAAGAAAAAGGGCATGCCACCCTACCCTGCTTATGTTTGTCACAACCTAAGATGTTTACTCACAAACTTGTCTACTTACATGGTAAACATAAACAGTTCCTCAATATTTTATGCCCAAAGTATTTCTTTTGTTTGATTTTTTTTTTATATTATAGGGGACTAATATTTTACTGGCCTTTTAATGTTTACACTTGTTTCTTAAACTATTGTAATGGTTTCAAAACACTACTGCAGGGAGTTGATTCTACAGGATGTAAGTATGATGCATGAATGACCTTGAGAACCTAACCATGGCAGACCTCCATCCATCAAGTTGCTGTGGATGAAATTTCAGTTTATATAAAACTAGCCTCTACTCGCGACTTCATTCGTATAGTAATAGTTACTCTGAGCTGACGCTAATACTCAACAGAATCTCTCAAAGGGAGGAAAAGTCCCGATTTTTGAACATTTTTCATCTGTGCTCTGCTCCTATTGGACTTAGCGTGCTAGTATATAGCTTAAGACCATCATCGATAAATGAGCTATAAAACACTGAAAGAATTATTCAAATCAGACCAGTAGTTCCGGTGATTATCCCCTACAAAGTCACAAACTTTACCACTTTATAATTTTAAGTATAGATTATAATAGGTTGAAAGAAACTTAATAAATAATAAAGTACAAATACTTACCATTCTCATATTTGTGTCTCAAAAGACATTTATACATTAACCATGACCCCGGAATTTCATCTGGACAAAAACTCTTTTGTTCTAAATTACATGCAGCAAAAACAATCTTATCCAATTGAAGTGTTGTATATTTGATTTCATTAAGAGCAGTCATTTCTGACTGACATTCTTGTGTAACTGTCTGCTCAAAACTTTGAAGACACTTCAATGTCTCAGTTTGTGATAGACTCTTTGGATCCGGAGGAACCCTTCCACATGTATGTGAACTGATATCACTGAAGCATTTTGTAATAAAGTTTACAGTTATCTGCCAGTCATTAAATAGAAGAGATTCGATTTTATTAATCAGCCTCAAACAGTTTTTGTCTGTTGCACTAGGTTTTTTTTTTAACAGACAGTCTATTGTATAATCTGTTGGACCCAAACAGTTTGATATCACTGTATCTGCTTGGCATATTGTCCCTAATTTATCATATAAAAAACTATTGTCTATTAAGTCTGTTAACCTTTCCCATAATTGCTCTTGGCATATAGGTGGTATTTGGGTTTTATTGTATGAGGAATTTAGTGAACAAGACAAGAGAGCGAAATGATCATCCAAATGAGAACATAGTTTGTGATATAATGCGCATTGGCTGGCGTCCCAGCTAATGACGTCGTTTCTCGGTTTATCCTCAACGATACGTCCATATACATCGTGACATAATAATGCACAAGTATTTAAAATCCAAAATACAATCTTCCAATTATTCGTTAACATTTCGATAGGCACCCGGTTAATTATCCTCACAGATATCACAAAAAATGTATAAATTCTATGTTTGATATTATGAATATACACACTGACTTACATTATAAAACTCTGTTCGTTAAATGAATATATAAACATTTTAAGTATTTATATATATATCGTATTTAACACCAACAGAAAAATAGAAATGAAGTCAAAAGGTAAACACCGATTGTGATACAGATCTACGCAACCCGCTACAGCAATAAGGTAAAAAACAATGATTGACATTGACATACAGCATTAGAGTTACCATATGTTATAATATGAAGTGGCTAGTTGAAATGGTAATAGAAATACATAATTCTATTTTAATCTTCGTTACTGTTTACACAAAAACTTTATGAAATGTACTTACTTGGCATGGATAAGAGTGTAGAAAAACATTTAGAGCTACTATACATTAGTGGTGGTCTGGTATAAAATAACAGAAAATATACTTTACAAAAGCAACAGCAACTTAGCAAATTAGGAGCATTATCATTTTCTTCATCCTTATCCTTTTTATCCTCTCTGTAATAAATTAAATTTTGAATAAAATGCTAAGTCCTAGGAAATGATTAACATATAGTCTTAATTCTTAAAAAAAAGCCTAAAAGGTAATTATACACGAAACTGTATAATTCATTTTTTTTTTTTTTTTTTATTGTAGCACGGCAAAATGACTGCACTATGCCTGATGGTAAGCACAGTGCAATCCAAAAATAATAGCGACCACCGATTGACACACTATCCATCGCCGGTCGCCACTATCATGCCGGCCTGCATAAAGCTGGATATGCACAGGCTGATCCCGAAACGCGACCCGCAGAAGCGAATCGCTATTACGGGCTTTTTCGCCATATACATGGTGGTTGCGACCCAGTCAGGCTGTAAAACCTTACCACCCCGCTTTCGCCATTGCCTCGTTTGTTATTCAGCAGGGTGCACCACGTGCAGGTGAGGTTGGCTTGGGTGTCTCAAGTCTTACGATGTTATTCGACACCTCTTACACCCCAATTTTTTACAGACAAATAGTATATCTATGTTACACTATGAAACTACAAACTAATGAAATTGCTAAAAATATATATTATACTAGCCTCTGCCCGCGACTTCGTTCGCATGGTATAGATACTTTGAGCAAACGTTAACACGCAGCGGAAGCTCTGAAGAGGAAAATACTCCCGATTTTGAAATATTCTTCATTGTTGCTCCACTCTTATTGGTCTTAGCGTGATGATATATAGCCTATAACCATTCTCGATAAATAAGCTATATAACACTGAAATAATTTTTCAAATCGGACAGGTATTTCCTGGGATTACTCTCTACAACATCAAAAACTTTGCCTCTTTCTAATATTAGTATAGATTTAAGGAATAGGTAGCGTGTTAATCATATTTTAACCCCTCATCTGATTTTTTAAAACCCAAATCTCAAAATAACGGATCATGTTTTTAAATATCTAGCCATTATTTAAAAACTATAATTTTACATTACACAATTTATTATTGTCTAAGTTTTTCATATGTTGTCGTAACTACAGTATTTTGTTAATGTTATGCTGCCAACTTCTTCTTTCTTTTCTTTCCGTGCCAACGACGGTCAGTTGAACAATGCATAAAAAGGTCGTGATTCCTTTGTATGGAACTTAAACCCTTATGATTTTGGACAGCCTAGGGATTACATTTCTATTTATACATCTTATATGTGATTCGGAACTAATAGATATAGAACATGCTTTAAAATCATATATTATGTAAGTTATGCAATTCTCACAATTACATATTACCAAAACAATCCTTTCCGCTCTTCTAATAATGTAAGTTTCTACAGTTTCTCTTACATTTCATATTATGGTAACCCTGTCTAGGAGTGACGTGAGTGTTATATTTTCGGTGTTTTCATTTTTGTGTATAGTTTTGTACGATACAAGTAGAGGTTTTTGTTTCTAGTTTTCATTTTCTGTTAAAAAACGATGGAAGAATTCGTTGAGGTCAATCAGATATCGGATTTTATATCTTATCTTGGTAGCGTGAGTATTATGTACAATGTCGAATTTAATATTTTAAAAGAAATGTCTATTATTAAGATATAATACTTACAATAGGTATCTTTAGACGATTATTATTCTAGTTTTTATTATGATAATGGATTCATATAAAGATATTGGTAGGTATAAAGTTGAATGTATATATATGTTGCTTATACCAATTTATTATAGACGTATTATGAGATTTATAGTTGCCGGCCGTGAATTCATTATTCATAACAATTTAGATCTGATAGAATAATAATTTGCTGATAAATAGAGACGTGGATGGTTTGACATCCTCTGTGTGAGTAAAATCCTACCTAGAATTATGTTTATTTATAAGTAGTGTTTTTTATTAAATTATCTGTGTACTCATATTAAATACTAACCTCTGCTTGCGACTTCGTTCGCTTTTTTTTCTCCATCTGACTACACTGTTGACCTAGCAAGATCTTAACAGCTTCACCAGACTACCGACTTCGTTCATATGGAATGGATACTTTGGGTTAACACTAACACGCAGCAGAAACTTAAGAGGAAAAAACCTTGATTTCAAAACATTCTTCATTGCTCTTAGAGTGATGATATGTAGCCTATAACCATCCTCGATAAATGACCTATATAACTATTTTTTATATCATGTAGGAGGCAAACGGATAGGTGGCTCACCTGATGTTAAGTGATCACCACCGTCCATAGACACCAGCAACACCAGAGGATTTGCAAGTGCCTTACCAGCCTATGTTTGGGGGAATGGGAGAAGGGAGAGTAGAGCGAAGTGGAAGGGAGAGAACAAGTGAGGGGTAGGGGGAAGTGGGTCTCCGGCACTCTCACTGACCAAACGAAACACAATAATGAAAGCACTGTTACTTTATGTTGGTTTTCTGTGAGAGGATGGTACTACCCCGGACGAGCCGACCCATTCATGCTGAAACCAGTTATAGCTTCAACATGGCTCTACTGCTACAAAACACTGAAAGAATTTTTCAAATTAGATAGGTGGTTCCTGTGAATACCCCTTACAATGTCACAATTTTTATTTCATAGACTTCATATCTGTATACATCTTGGCATATATTACTTTACTATTTTCAACTACATAAGTTATATAAGTACAATTCTATAATTTCTATTGCGCATGTCATTCAGAATACAATAAACATGAGAATAATATTATAGTAGAAGATATTATAGTAATCTAAAATTGATATTTATTTACCCTTTAGATGTCTAGATGTTATATATATAATGTAATACCTATTTATAATGAAATTTGTCTGCTGTGCATTTATATTTAGAGCTATTAAATATTTGGTGAAGACTTTTACTACATTATTGTTTTGTTTTATACATATATTAATTTATTCCTGCTTTTAAAAACGCAAGTCCGATAAGTAAAGGTGATTTATCAAAGTATAGACTTTGGTTTCAATAATATTTATGTAGGTATTTCCATATATTTAGAAATATTTGTGCCATTATGTTCTTGAGCTAAGTTACAGGAAGCTGGGGTTACACGATTTTTGAAGCAACGGATTTCCATCTGAGCTATTATTGTTTTGACATATAAAAATATACAAGAATTGCTTGTTTAAAGGTCTAAGATATATTTACAAGTACTAGAAGTAGACAGAGTCAGTAATATGCATCTTCTCATTAACTTTTTATGATAAAACTAATTAATGTTTTGACCAGACACATTCCACTCATAGTTATCTTGTTAAAATTGGGTTAGATTACAAAATGTTGCATGAATATTCATGATCCAGCTATTATCTTGATTATTATACTTTTAACAACAGTATTTTTAAAAAGATAGTACTGTCTGTTTTCTTTTAGGTAGGGTTGTCAATATTTTTGACTAAATAATATAACAAATGTTAACAGCATAGGACTCTATCATTTGATGCAAAATTATTTATAGACATTCGATTGCACCTTTATGAGTTTTTTAATTAAAACTTTATATAAAGCCCTATGAAGCAGAAGTGTATCAGCTTCTCTTGAAATATGCAATGATAAACTCTATTCCAATATGAATATTTTCTGTATTTAGTATTAATTTTAAAAATTCTACTTGCAGCTAGTTATTTAATGTAAATGCTCATAATGTAAATATATTATGTGGTTGAAAATTTCCTGTCTTTGATGTCTTTTATTGCAGAACCTGGTGTTGTATGTCAGTGTTTGTTCACTTGACTATAAAAACAATTTTCTCTTGTCTAACTTTTTTTTAATATATATCTACTGTCAATTTTCAAGAGATATTTATTGGTTTGGTATCCCAAGTATCTAATTCTGTAACATAATTTATACCTGTGTACTTATAACTAAAAAGTTTCATCCTATAAATGTATCAGTTGTCTATTTTGTAGGTGGTAGAGCCACGCTGAAGCTATTATTGGTTTCAGCATGAATGGGTTGGCTCTCACAGAAATGGACGTGAAGTAACAGTAATGCATTGTTGCGTTTCATTCGGTCAGTGAGAGCGCTGGAGACCCATCTCCCCTCCACTCTTCTCTCTCTTCCCTTCCCCTCACTTCACATCTCCTCTAACCCCTCTCCCTTTCTCTCCACTCTCGCAAACACAGACTGGCGAAGCACGTGCGACTCCGCTAGGGTTGCTAGTGTCTATGGACGGCGGTGATCGCTTAACAACAAGTGACCCGCACGTTCGTTTGCCTCCTATATGATATAAAAAAAAAAGAAAATTGAGCTCCCTGCTAAGATTTTTCAAGGGACTATGGTGGGGGTTCTACTATAAGGGCCTAACAAGGTTTTTAAAAGGTTAGCAACATATGTGTGATGCTACTTGTGTACTAAGTGTCTTTGGACTACGATGAGTGTGTATTATGAGGCAGACTGCAAAGTTGTTAACCACTATTATGGTTAAGAAAAATCATGAGCATTTCTTATCATATAATGATATTGTTACAGATTGAATGGCGTGATCCGTGGCTCATCGCTCTCCTATCTTTTCACATAATAGTTACGTTCACTTGTTTTTCAACTAGGAACTATGGAAATTTTCAAGTTGTACTGTTCATGATATTATGTAAGTTTATGATATAAATAAATAAATATAAATTACAAAATCAGGGGAATATCAGTTTTATTATGATTCAATTGTAAGATAACAATACTTATTTACAAGCTTATAGTTTGATAGACACACCACGACTCATGATTAGAAGTGAATTAATGCCAATTAGCTAAGTGTAAAGATTTTTGCGTGTATGCTACGAATTTTATATTAATTTTAGTTTTAAACGTATATTTTTAAATATAAAATTTATTTGTGGTGCAAAAAAATATTGAAACGGATTCACTGTTTTTAATTGAGGAACTTATTTTGTGCTTATATAGTTACCTGAGTAGGTTCTAGCTATAGTTGGATGCGGTAGGTGGTGGTGATATAGAGATTTTTTATTTGAAGATGTAAACCCTTGGATATCTATATTTTGAATTTCTTGGATAAAAAAAAATATAATTTCATTTTTATTTACTCTCATCACCCTCTAACAAGTTTAATTTGTTTTTTTTTTTTTTTTTATTTATCACTTAAAACCTGTTTCTGGATAATTTCTGCCTACCAGATCTGTTAGTAGTTATATAAATCACAGATAGTATGTTTTCTTGGTAGAAATTAAGATAGATTATTTTTCATTTAATTAATTGTAAGTATTATGAGATTTGTATATAGCATATTATTAAGATGATTACGTTTTATAAGTCGAAGAACGCCGGCTGCACGCACGAAAAAGAATGATTCATTATAACGTTCATCCTGAGCTGAGCATGCAACCGAGAGCGCGGGACAAGTGAGAGAAAGGCGCGATCGGCCTAAGCAGTATCGCCGTTTAAGAAATAGAAAAGTCTCCAGAAGTCATTTAAAAAGTCGCTAGGTTTTGAAAAATACATAATTAAAAAATCCGCCAAAAGTCGCTAATTTCATAATATTTCATGGGAAAAAAATATGGTATAAAAAATATTGCGAATATCTCACTGTGATAAAACGAACAAAAGAAACGAATGTGCGCATGTTGGACTAGTTAGAACAACTTGTAGTCACGTTAACTCTAACTCTTCTTCTGTTATCATTCTGGTCGACCCCGAGATCGAACGTCGTTCTGGTAGGGATGTTTCAAAAACAACAAAAATTCATGTTGTTACCAATAATTACAATTATTAGTACCAAAATATTTTTAATATTCAATTAGTCGCTAGAAGTCGCTACTCGAAAAAAAAAAGTCGTTAAACATGTTCAAAATCCACTAGATCTAGCGACAAAATTGCTAAAACGGCAACAGTGGGCCAAGTGTTGGGCTTGTATAGTATCTATCTATGCTTCCGGTGAAGCTGTTAAGACTTTGCTAGGTCAATAGCGTAGTCTGTTCGAGAAAAAAAATCTATCTATACTTTTATAGAATAATTCAATTCATAAAAGTATGGATTTTTTTTTTTCATAAAAATCTAAAAGTACAGTCTCGCTAGATTTACATCCTCATTATATGTACAGAAGATACATATAGATAAAATTTATAATTTTTCACAAAAATAAACATAGATTTTTTTACAGTACTACTGGTCTATTTTTCCGAGAACATAAACGAAGTTGCTGCCAGGAATTGGGCTTTATTCTCGAGACAACAGTATTTCGACAGCAAAGGACTCTTTATATCTGTGGTGTTTTCAATCCCTATATTACTGAACTGCATGATAATGGTGGTAAGTACATTCGATATAATTTGTACTGATTAGTTTCGTGAAAATTAGTCTAATCGTGTTCGAGATACCATTGCGGACGAAGCCGTGGTTAACACTTAGTCTAATTTAAAGTAGTCTATGTCACCCGCTGTAATTTTAGCTATCTGCCAGTGAAATTCCCGTCAAAATCGGTTCAGTCGTTTCGGAGATTACCCGGAACAAACAGAGAGACAGACTGACAAAAATTTTAAAAATTGCTTTTTTGTTATCAGAAGCGTGTATACTTTCGTACCTAATCAGTGATTTTTTTTGTTTTGCTGTTACATACAGACACTTTACTTTTATTATATGTATAGATAATGCATATGATGCAATGTTTACTGCCATTTGATTGTCACTGATAATTATCGTGCACACATTCTTTAGGTATTATTTTGTCATAGATTCTTCACACGTGTTACACCCCGGCGCCCTTATGGCCTCCCATTCAAAATCAGTATTGCAGTACCACTAGAGTTGCCAACATTATTTCAGCGAAATACACACTGTAATTCAAAATAAGTTATACAAAAGTATAGTACACTTAAAAAAATGTATTTTATGGAAAAAAATTATCAATAGACAAAGATATTATTACTTATTTATTTTTATAAAAACTATATTTTTTTGCACTTTTTGCATTTTTTAACAATTGTCTCAAATAAAAGTGTCACATGTTCTATTGCACAAATTTTTAGATTGATATTGACAACTTCGACGTGCTGGTATCGCCTCCAGTTAGTATAGATAACCGAGATCAGTGGGAGATTGTAGATGCGTTAGGAGTCCGGCATTCGGTTACACGAACTCGTCTCACTCAAAATTTCATGAAAAAGCGCTTTCTTTCGGTCTTGAAAATGTAGTATTTTTGCGTACTATATATTTCTTCAGTATATACTACGCCGACCCGAAATATAGCACAAAACTATATATTATAGTACGGTTGGCAACCCTAAGTACCACTCAGGTGTACTGAGAACGTAGTTGAATGGCCTCCCAAGATGTCATTGTTGGATATTCTATTAAGCTCTATATATGTTTCCTTTATTTATCTTGTTCTTTTTGATGTTTTTCAACAATAAAGACTAGAATACATAACAATAGAGACTATTCTGCAAGAAAAACGGTCAATAAACCTATACTGTACCTATTTACATATAAATCCGGTTGTGAAAATTCTTTGATGTTTGAAAGTATGTCTGCAAAAACTTAGATAAGCTAGATTTTGTAAAATACCGGCTTGATATCGATACTAAAAATACTTATAAATTAGTCACCTCAAGATCTTAATAAATAGTCACCTCGGTAAGATCAATAAAAGTTTTTTAGGGTGTTATGTTCTACACTAAAACACTTTAATGGTGAATTTAGACACCTTGGGTGCATCACTACATGAACTATAAGAATGTCCGGAAATGACACCGAATGATCCCTGCGTCTGCTAGAAATGACCGTGGCAACAATGATTCGTGTATTTTTGCGATAACAGTGTCTGTGTACTTGTAAAAGATAACCAGATCCAGAGCAAAAGAGCAAGAACTTTTGTCGATGAATAGGTTGTTGGTCCTAACCGGTTGTAGAATTTTAAGCGTCTTCTCAGGATGTAGTCCGGTGAAGCTGTAAAAGGCCGTGCAAGGCCAATAGCGTAATCAGTTCGAAAAAAAAAAGTTTTCTCAGGACCAAAACTGGATAAAAGTACTTTTGATTTTGCTACTGAACACCCTATTCTATGATATTTGGATTGAATATTGGTTTGAAAATTTAACTCGTTGACATAAATTTATGTTAAATTTTTTAGCAAAATTTATTGTATCTTTTGGTAATTATTTTTGCTAGTTTGAAGCCGATATACTTATAATCGTTTGTGCTATAGTTTTCCTTATATGAAGTAGGTAAATACAATGTGATGTATTAACCATGGAGGTTTTAGTTATATACGTAATACTTATCTATAGAATTGAGTGATTTATTACAAAGCAATTTTGATAAGAATGTAGTCAATAGTAGAATTTAAAAAATTGCAATTGTTTTTCGATGTAAAAAGCTTTTTAATAACAAAATGATTTAAATAGTTAATAAAAAATCAATCACTGATTAACCTTGTAGGTAATTATGTCACAATAAATCATATTATCTAATCAATATCGTTAAAAAACTTAATAGGATTTCTAATTTTAATATGATAATATCTTCTTTGGGTTAATTGTTTGCATATGTGTGATACCTGAATATATAAAAATCCAGTATCATTACGTCAGTCTGCGATGAACTCTGATACTACCCAACAGATTTTTATGAAAGTTGGTTGTATAATTTGGTCCAACTTGTGTCATACGATGATTTGTATTTCGATTAATGGCCTCAAAATTTTCAAATTATAAATTAAATGATCGTAAATGTTGATTATTGTTATTAAATGTAAGTTTCATCAGTCTCTAACAGATGTCGCTTTAAATTAGTTTGTTGATAGAAAACTGTAAAACCGACCTTTATAAATATCTCATAATTGTAATTCCTTTTTTAACTCCAGTTTAATTTATTGTGCACGTGTTTTATTCAGTCCAACATGTAATAATTGAGCCACAGCAACGTGTGATCGGATTGGCTAGTTTATATATAATTATTTAATATTTTCGTTGCGCTTTTTTTTGCGTGTTGGTACGGACTTTTCAAAATATTTGCTCGTAAAAACAGTTGCTAAAACTTTTTTGTAATCCTTCCTTAGTCATGTTATGTAGTGGTTGACTTGTTTAGACTGAAGACTTGTTTAGAATGTATTGCATCCATTACACGTGTGATTTTGTGTGTGATTTTCATTCTGCAGCTTTAATAGCTTATTTTTAAACATTCATAAATATTGCATACTATTCGTTTACGACATATCTGCCTTTTTATTTTTCAGTTTCATGAAACTAAAACCGTTTCATAGGTCTGTACTTTGATGTAAACAATAAAATCTGACTACATGCTTTTAGATTATTTTTTTTAAGTAATATTTTGTGGCATATTTCTCCTATATGCCTCCCTAGTCTAATACGCAAAGTAGACGTTTAAACTATGTAGCGGTGACCTTGCATCGTTTTCTGTATTGCAGTCGGACCGGTTTAAGTTGTTTCTATCGATCAATGGCACGTGGAAGGTCGTCCAGTTAATATGACTTGGAATCGGGTGTCTCGTAAAGGCACACAATAGAAGTGAAAGTTTTAATTTTAAAAAAAATCCAACGTCACGCGGTATTTCCATGCGGTCACCCATCCAAGTAATGACCGCACTCGACGTTGCTTTACTTCGGTAATCGGTCGAGAACCGATGTTTTCAACACTCTATTCGATACAGTGTTTATCCCCAACACTACTCATCACAAAAAAGATTGCGGATCAGAATTTCCAAGCCCTCACATAAGAAGTTTGGATATTTTTATTCTACTATTCGGGGCAGAGACAAATTCTACAAATTATAACAGTCGGTCCTGCCGTTTTTGAGTTATAAATGGTGTAACTAAACCCACTTTGTTTTATATCATACAGTTTAGGTTAAATAGATACGGTGTTATTACAAAAAAGTTAAATACGTATTAAATACTTGCTTTAAAAAGGTTACGTTTTAAACGGACCCTGCTCGCTAAATGTTCGACATCTTGCTTTTTTGTTTCGCTTTGGTTTGATTAGGTTAGATTTGAAAAAAAAAAGGATAATGCGAATTTGCCTCTGGCGAGCATGGTGTATTTAGTACGAAACCTTTTTAAAGCAAATATCTAATACGTATTTAACTTTTTTATAATAACACCGATAGTGTCTACATGTACGCAAACGGTTTAGAACCACTGTATTGTTCTGATTCAATTGTATTCAGCGGAGTTCGCGGACCCATATTATATGTATATGCATTGGTAAAGTTGATGGCCTTGCGGCTAATTATAATGAATGCTGTGTCATCATTGTCCGAGTAATGTAGGTAAACATCTATTCAATCCAAAATGTGTAATTATGTTAGTTGCATTATAACTGAATTAAAACTTCTTGCTTGTCTATGCATATAATAAAAATGTAAATGTAACGTATTTGTACTATTTAGATTTTTGTAAAACGATGTGTTGCAACTGTCTAGGAATAAATATAAAACACATTTCAATCCAGTCAGATAGGTCGCGAACTACATGTATCAGGCAACAGCCCAAGCCGAGATGTGCCGTGCACCCTTGAGCTCGTTGCCCAAATAAAATCGGCTGAGTGCCGCAAGCTCTCGCCTTAGTAGTCCGGTGAAGCTGTTAAGACCTTGCTAGGTCAATAGCGTAGTCAGTTCGAAAAAAAAAACGTTTCAATCCATTTTAGAAATGTCTGTTTGTTGAATATGCGTCACTGACTTCATTAGAATCAAGAAAAGAAAATCATAAAGCATACTATCGAGTAACGTTTAGTCTTCATTTCTTTAATATGGATTCTGTCTATCAAAAGTTATTGTAATTTTATTGACGCCGTGACTTAAATACAAGAGAAAACTACATACGTAAATGGACTTGATACATTCGGATGACTTTATTAGTCGCTGTTTCCTTTAACATAGGGTTCCACGCAAACACAGCTAGTTGTATATGTATACATTATAATGACTTTTTTTTTGTCAGTCCCTAAGATAATTTGTGTTCAGTTAGAATCCATGCACCGTGGTATTATTTCCAATTCACTTGAGCACAAGAACCAAACTATATTACATAAAACGCAACCAATATAACAAAATATAGAGCCAAATAATATAAGATCATGAATTAAATACAAACTCCTCTACACAACATTCTAAGAATCCGACAAAAACTCCCGTTTTCTTGTTTTAAACTATATTTTTTGAGTTTTTGGCGGGATTTCAGTTTGTCATGTAGTGTGTTTTATATTTTATTCGTAATCTTATGTTATTTGACTCTATATATTGTAAATTTGGTGGTGTTTTACGTAATATAGTTAGTTTATTGTGCATAAGTGAAGTGAATGGAAAAAAATACCACGGAGCATGAAATTGTGAGATGCCACAAGTTTTTGGAAGGTTCTAACAAGGGATCCACCATCTTGTTAGAATATTGACTCACACGACGCTTAATATTGAAGTGATCGCACGACGCTTGTAATATCATTGATTACTCGACAATGGCAGTAATAATCTGAAAGATTGGTTGCCAAAAATAAAGTGAAAAAAAAAACTATATTTTTAAAATACCACCTCCTTTCTTCTTTTCTTAAATATGTCACGAGTTAATAATATAAATGGCTAAGTATCGATTCCATCTGGCTAACAAGGGTTATGTATTAGTCATAGACTAAATGTAGACTCATCAGAAGATTTTAGCATTATGAGCACACAAAGTTAGTGTAATTAGAAGGCCAGTAAGTTAGGAGTTGATTATAAATCTTGAATATTTTAAATTAATGTGACCATGAATTTTGTGTATGATTAATTCATTCATTGTCAGTTTTAGGAAGCTACATTCATATGAAATGCTATTTGTCTTCTCCCCTGACATGGTTCACACTGATAAGCTGTCGGATTGTTATAGTGGTTATAAGTTTTTTTTTAATCACAGACGAACGTGGGAATTTCGGTGACTGACGGCCAGAATTACAAATGAGTTGTAACGTCTCACTTCAGAACGTAACGTTTCAAGTGCGACTTTATCCCCTTTAAATTACAACATAAAACGTAATATATATGTATACAATAAAACCCAGCGCCATCTAGTATTGAGTTATAAGTATAGGAGTTTATAGACTTCGCAAAATTCAAATACATATGACCTACATGAAACAACCTACACCGTCGAAATCTTACTATACTACAGTATCATTGCATATTAGAAAACAAAATCCTCTACCGCGTCTGTCTGACAGTGACTGTTCGCGATAAAATCAAAAACGAAGGAACGGATTTACACGCAGTTTTCATCCGTAGATAGAGTAATTCTTGAGGAAGATTTAGGTAATTTATCAAGGTTTTTTTTTATATTATCAGAGTGGGACTTCGTCCACCGGGCCCGCTGCTATTACTGACTATAATAAGGGATACACAGGTTTTTCTTCGCATGTTATAGTTTAGATGTTAATATTTGTATTTAGTTTTGTTTTTTTTTTTTATTTTGTAAATGGCATAATAGAGTTAAGTTTTAGACGTAAGATGCATGAATTATGGCGAAGAGATATTTACAAATAGCTTTTTGACTTGTTGATGGTAAGAATAAAAGAACTTTTTTAATTATATTACAATTTTACAAAAGAGGTGTATGTAAACACTGTGACTGTTAGAGTGGGAGCAGTGTCTCTCTTGTCTTCGGGTATTTTAGAGCACTAAAGCTTGTCGATAGGTAGTTAGTAAAAAAAGAAAATTGAGCCGTCATGGCGACATCGAAATTGTTCGAATCGTACAAATCTCAAATTACACTATAGGTATGCGAGCTCAGTACCGTAAGAGAAATTGCGCACAGTCGGTTGCGCTTGGCATCGCGTCGCCACGTCTCACACACTCGCCACGCCAACTATCGTGTTTAACCGCGCCTATAGATGTTTCATATAGTAGGTGGTAGAGCCACGTTGAAGCTATTACTGGTTTCAGCATGAGTGGGTCAGCTCGTGCGGGGTAGTACCACCCTCTCACAGAAAATCGATGTGAAATAACAATGCTTGTATTTTTGCGTTTCGTTCGGTCAGTGAGAGTGCCGGAGGCCGATTTACCCGTTCTCCCATTCCCTCATTCCCATATTCCTCTAAACACAGGCTGGCAACGGGACAATGGCAATTCCTCTAGTGTTGCTGGTGTATATGGACGGTGGTGATTACTTAACACCAGGTGAGCCACCTGTCAGTTTGCCTCCTATATGATAATAAAAAATAAACAAAAAAATCGGTTGACAAACAAAAGAGATGATTGCACTGAACTGTTTTGTATATGTCCATTTATATGTAGAAGATTGAAATAATACACACGTTTAGATTAATCTTTTAATACACTTGAGTACAAGATTATAAACAAATAAAAAAATAAACAAGAAGTCTACCAAAAATAACGTTGACGTAGAGTACTACAGTTATAATGTTGTTGACGTCATTGTAAGCATATATAATTGGGACTGGAGTTATTAATATATACACTGAAGTAAACATACAATATTAATAAATTTCTGATGCATTCTTATATATAGAATTTATCAATTATTGTAGGTCTCTCTGAATATCGAGAGTTATTTGCATAACAGAGTTAAAATTTTATTATATGAATCTAAAATAGCTTTATTTATCCTTACGGTTGTCTCAATGTCGTACGTATATTACGTGTTTATACCTAAATGTGAGATGCCACGCATACGGAATTGTATTTTATATAGAAACTAGCTGACCCGTGCCCACTTCATTGGGTGGTAAACATTTATAAAAGACTACTTTTTGTGACAAATATAAAAGTTAGACATATGATATTTATAAAAAACTGCTTTTTGTAACTTAAATATAATAGTTAGACATATGTTTGTAGGCATTTGTAAGCTCTACAACTTTTCTCTAAAACTCAATCATATATGTCTCATCGTTAGGCAGCGTTTGTAAGGAACGTTTTCGCTCGACCGTTTTTTCTCCGACTTACTTTACAAATGTGACTACCACAAAAAAGTCTTATCATTTTTCGTGTTAATATATAACCTATGACATTCACAAATGACGTGGCTTTCTATTAGTAAAAGAATTTTCAAAATCGCTTTTCTAGTTCCTAAGATTACCCCCTACAACCTCAAAAACTTACAAACTTTACCTCTTTATAATATTAGTATAGATATATTGTCGAGGGATAGGTCCCACTTATGGGATACCACGTATACTAAATTGAATTTTATATAGAAACTAGCTGTTCCCGCGACTTCATCCGTGTAGAATAGATACTTTGAGTTAACACACTAACACGCAGTAAAAGCTCTCAAAAGGAAAAGAAAAACACTATATTGTAACATTCTTTATTGATGTTCCGCTAGTATTGGTCTTAGAGTAATGATATGATATACCGTATTATTACAAAAAAGTTAAATACGTATTGAATACTTGCTTTAAAAAAGTTTGGTTACTTTCGTATTAAATGCACCACGTTCACCGACCGTTGCCGAGGCAAGTTCGAGTTATTTTTTTTCGCAAGTCTAACCTAACCTAAGCAAAGCGAGATAAAAGAGCAAGATGTCGAACGTTCGGCGAGCGCAGTGCATTCTATACAAAAGTACTCAAACTTAAAAAAAAAATCAATATTTATTTAATTTTTTTATGATAACACCGATGTGTTTTTTTATTTACTTGCTTTTCCAATAGGTCTTTTAATAGCTTCAACGCCAAGAAGATAAGAACATATTCTTTATGTAGTAGCGTTTGTCCACAATCTCAGCTGAAGTTAAATTACCATATAAAGTCTAAGATGGTAAATTGGTATAGTAAATTGCAAACCCCAAGAAATCCACTTTTCCCATAGTCAGTAATGATACAAAAGCACCTTAATGTTCAGAATCTTTCACCGTTATCAGATATTGTTACCAATTAAAATTAGTAAATATATGCGAAATCTTTGGTTCAAATCAAATGGTTAAAAGTTCGAGTATAGTATAGAAAAATAATTAATATTATCAAAACATTATTTTCAGGGATCATGGCTATATCAATCAACTCAGCTGATGACCAATTTAAAGAAGGCACAGCTGCGGCAGCGTTTCAAAGAGATGAACATGCACAAAGAACACCAGCAACATCTAAAAGCGGACTAAATCGCCAACCAAATTAATTAATTCAGGTACCGAGGAACTATATTTTTACTATCACTGTGATGGAAGGACAACTATGAATCTAATTTTAGATGTACAACGCAACGGTTTGATGATGTGTTTTATGTCGTTGATAAAGTATTTTTTTTATTAGGGATGCACCGAAGTTCGGTAGTTTTTAGAGCCGAAACTCGAAACCGGGAAGTGACGCCAAAAACTTCCGAATGTCGTTCCGGAGATGTTAAGTCATATTTACCAACAATAGAAGTGCAATACTCTTTACGAGCTATGTCACTCATGTACGTATATAGTCTAAATTTGTTTTAACGGCATCGAAGGGACTACTCATATTTAGCCGTAAAAACTGTTAGTCGTAAAAAGCGGTGATGTTTTCGAGATACAACATTCAGCCGATGCCTTTGTTCTGGGTCAGTTCTAAACGATGTCGCCATAAACGGTTTTGACTGTATTTTTTTTTTAACGAAACAACGCGTCTGCATGATATTCGAATGAATATTGTAAATAAATTAACACAAAACACATATTTTATCGTCTCAATTTTATTCGTCCATCTATTACATGTCGCATTACAGTTGGCCGCGGAGTAGGGGTAAAGTAAAAGGCGCTCGGTAACAGCCAACGCCAGTAAGTGTATCAGCTAGATAGTGTATTCCCTACTCTAATACGCAGATTGAAATTAAAATATTTAGTTGTATATATTGTTTACTGTTAATTTTCAGTTATCATTGCCATTTTTCAATTATTATGTTAAGATTAAAAACTCCATTTTAATATCATAAATCGAATAGTTTTCCGAAAATGTTCAGTTAAATGTCGACGATCCGAAAAAAACTTCTACTTGCGGCGTGGTTTCATAAAACCACACAATGTTTTTTGAGTTGAGTTTTTGAGTTTGAGGTTCTTACCGAATTTTCGGTTCGGTTAAATTCGGTTGTTATCACTGCCGAATTTCGGCACCTTGAATTGTTGATGAATGAATAGAGATCCATTGACGTTACTTAAAGCCTATATTTTGCCTAATCGGTTGGCATATCCTATAGTAGTAGATAGATGTATTCTTAAACTTTGTTGAATATATTATGTAGATTAGAGTAAACAGGAGATCAGAAGCCATGAGTACTTATTGTACCAAACACATATTCATAATATGGCAATCAATGCCTTCACTGTCAATTGTTACATAGGATAAGAATTATAAATATATATTTTAGAAACATAAATTATAAATATTTAATTTAGGATCATTGCACGATGACACCTATGTAAATTCATTTTTGGCGCCATTTTCAAAGAACCAATCATAACACGGTATTTTTTCTTCGCGAGTCCACATACTTCCTAATTTTTTCACTTAAAATGATACTTATTTTATTTTAGATTTTCCGTTTCAATGATACTTCTCGGATAAATATATTGTAGTGCTAATTTATAAAACGAGAGTGTAAACAGGTTAGTGAAATAGTACATGATCTTACTTTTTCACAGCTGTTAATATATCGAGCACAAAATGTAACTATATTGTAAGAGAATATATACCAGGTGAACGGTTAGGCACTGGCAGTATTTCAGCATATGACAGTTCATGGTCACATTTAACATATAAAAAAATAAACATTTAACATATAAAAAAATAATATTAAAACAAATACTAATAAACATCCAAGAAAACCTAAGTTAAAGTTTGTTTGTTTGTTAAAGTTTAAATAACGGTCATTGACACTGTCATTTAATATAAACGCGTCTAGGATTGTATATAATTTTTGTGTTTTTCTAGATAATCAGGTCAAATATTAAGCACCTACTATTTTAATTGATTAAGAACGAGAATCAAGTGCAGAGTGTCCTCCATAGATATTGCTACTGTGTGAACAGTCATCTGGTATATATAACTATTTGAACCGAATACTCGGCCAAATTAAATACAAACCCGAACATTTATTGCTAGCACTTCTAATTTGTATTATCGATTTATTGTTTTCGATATTAGTTAGAGTGATTTTCTTATAATTATTTAAATCGAATGTTTGAGCAAATTTAACACAAACCCGAAACTATATTGAGAGCATATGTAATGTATCATCATGTTATTATTTTTTATATTGGTTAGTGGAATAAGAATTTGCGTCTATAGCAAATATTTGAACCGAATGTTGGGGTCAAATTCGACACCAAGTTGGGCCTATATTCGCAGTATTTATAATAATGACGTCACTAGTAATATTGGTATCATTTGGTTTCGATTCTTAAGAGTGCGGGAATTCGTTTTTATAATACTGGATTTAAATACATGGATTCTTGAATGGGTTTTTTTTAACTTTATTTTTGGTAATCAATCATTCAGACTATTACTGCCATTGTCACGTAGTCAATAATATTACAAGCATCGTGCAATCACTTCAATAATAAGCCTCGTGTCAGTCACAAAACTAGTGTCAGTCAATATTCTAACAAGATGGTGGATCCCTTGTTAGAACCTTCCAGGGAGTTTTTGTGACATCTCAGAATTTCATGCTCCGTGGTATTATTTTCCATTCACTTCACTTATGCATAATAAACTAACTATATTACGCAAAACCACCAAATTTACAAAATATAGAGTCTAATAACACAAGATTATGAATAAAATATAAAATCCACTACATGACAGACTGAGATCCCGCCAAAAACTCCCTTGAATGGGTTTCGTATTTACCTGAATGAGCCTGTGTGGTCTAACAACTTCGTTTCCATGGTAACGGTAAAAGGACAGATAAGATAAATAATAATATTGAAGTACTTAAATTTATGTGCGAGGTCGTTACGATTAAGTATGCATTTGTTGATAAAAAAAAGTGAAATTGATGAAGGGAATGAAAAATGCAATTGTCATATTATGTCATATCATGAACAAAAACTTTTTCAATTATGCAATAAATAACAATGGAAAAGCATAAAAATAATATAAGTCGTTACAATTGGCCTTCAGTAAAAGTATGTCCAAATAAATATTAAAGGCT
Source organism: Antheraea mylitta (assembly GCA_014332785.1). Taxonomy (NCBI): domain Eukaryota; kingdom Metazoa; phylum Arthropoda; class Insecta; order Lepidoptera; family Saturniidae; genus Antheraea; species Antheraea mylitta. Next base: position 140,127 of record JACEII010000056.1, on the reverse strand, counting down.
AAAGTACTGAATCTAGTCTGGGTAAATTAAAGTTTGTCATTAAATACCAAAATGTACTAAGTGCTTACTTAGTACTTTAGAATGAGAGGTTTGAATTTGAAGATTAATAGGCGGTAGAGCCACGCTGAAGCTATTATTGGTGTCAGCGTGAATGGGTCAGCTCGCCCGGGGTAGTACCACCCTCTCACAGAAAACCGATGTGAAGTAACAGAGCTTGCATTGTTGCGTTTCGTTCGGTCAGTGAGAACGCCGGAGACCCATCTCCCCTCACCTCCCGTCTCCCTTCCCCTCTCTCTTTCTCTCCATTCCCCCAAACACGGACTGGCAACGCACTTGCGACTCCTCTGGGGTTACTAGTGTCTATGGACGGCGGTGATCGCTTAACAACAAGTGACCCGCACGTTCGTTTGCCTCCTATATGATATAAAAAAAAAAATACATTTAATTAAGAATTGGGTTATTAAAATTTTTTTTAGCAGGAATGGTTTTTGATACGTGTATTTTTAGAATGAATGTAAAGTATTACTTGTTACAAAATGATTAAAAGCAAAGAATTGAAATTTTGATGATACATTGTATATTAAAAAATGTTTGAGGCGGAGTTTGCACGTCAACAAATATGAGGAAGGCCGGTTATCACACTTTTGGTATCATTAAATTGTTATACGATTTACAACTTCATCGTATGTAATTATAAGATTTAGCACTAATGGTTTTTACACACGTAACCATATTTAGTTGTTAGTGATGTGCCGAGAGTCGATTGTTTTTGCTACTTAACACTCTAATAAACGTTAAAAGAAATATTCGAGTAACATTCGAGTATTTGTAATGGTATTAGGGATGAAATTATACAAGATATCAATAGAAAAATCGAAATTCATCCTGAAATCCTCAAATAAAATCGAATATTTTATCGAATATGATGTTTTTATCAATTTATATATTAAAATCGTTGTGATTTCACTGACACACGGCGAATATTTGTACATGTGAGTATACATGTCACTTAATCGAAAATTATGTTGGAATGTTTGTCCATCAACTAGGCTTTTAGTGATGGTAGTATTTAGTAGGTGGTAGAGACACGCTGAAGCTATTACTGGTTTCAGCATGAATGGGTCGGCTCGTCCGGGGTAGTAGCACCCAACCCACAAAAAAAGAGAAGGCTCATGTTCCCCTCTCTCCCCAGTCCATTCCCGTCTCTCTGCTCCCTTTCCCTTCCTCTCAAACACAGGCCGGCGACGCACTTGCGACTCCCTTGGTGTTGCTAGTGTCTATGGAAGGCAGTGATCACTTAATATCAGGTGACATTCCCAGTCGTTTTTCTCCTATGATACTGGACTGGACTGGACGGATTTTAATTTTTTTGGAGTAACGGGCGGTCAAAACACAATTTTATTAATTGACGATTATTGAACATGTATGTGTTCAAAAGTAAATAATAGATTTTAATCCGTTATTATGGCGTTGAAATCTCTAGGTTTAATTCACTATTTCCGCTCTCAGTATTTCGGAATAGTAAATGCGCTTTCTAAAAATGATTATTTAACGAACGAAACATATGTGTTATTGATCATTGTAACAATATTTATACAGCAAGATTTGCTTTTAATTCGTCAGTGATTAAATACGACCGGATATTCGTAATTTATGTAGCCGTGATGATACTACATAATAAATTTAGATTTTTCGGTGTGGTTCGCCCACGCTGTTACACTATCGACCACGCAGGCGAGAATAATAATATTAAATAATAGTGATTCACATAAGATATTTTGTCATAATACTTGTTGTTATTTCACGCGTTTCTTTTACAAAGTGCTTTTATACCATAGTGTGATTATAATTCGTATTACATCATGCAACAAATAGAGTCGAAATATGCAATTACACGCAAATTATTTCGCTATACACTGATTATTCATTATTTTTACCACGTTACTATTACGCGGCAAATACTATAGTATACTTTGTGTACGATTCGTAAGCACTTGGTCAAATTCCATGATATAATTAACACAGCATGTATCAAACTGTGTGTATCAAGTGTAAATGTTCTCACCCAATAGAAATATACTTTTCATTAATATTTTCTGCATATATGCTTTACTTGTATTTGGATTTAAAATTTCATTTCATTCCTTTGTTGTTTCTGTTATAAAACTCGACATATTCTGCTTGAAATAAGTATAAATGTAATATGTATGCATTTCAATTGAGAAGATATTTGTTTGCGCGTCAGCTTCATTGATAAATATTGTACTACTAACAACAATAACATTAAAAAAAGTGTATTTTTATTCTAAGTACAGAACTGATAATTTTAACTTCTATGATAGAATAATTAACGTTGTGTATCGAGTGTGTATGTTTTATTTTACATGACTTGTCTATGTTGACAGTAAGTTATGTCAATTATGTGCCGCTAGCTATATTTCTGACTACGTTCCACTAGAAACTCACAACGCTCACGCTCACGACCGCGAGTTTTTTTTACGGTCGTAAGAGCTAGTGGAACGCATTTGTGGGCATTTTCGATCTAGAAAAAATAAAACAAAAGCTTTGAGAGGTTAAGTTACACTTTGTAAGTCTTAACAGTAAATTCATATAATTATTAAATTCATTTAAGTATGTTAAAGAAACAATGTATAATTCAATTTTTTTATTTTAATTATCATAAAAACATAAAAAATGACCTTATTGGTTAAATGTAAAATATTAAATTACCATGAAATGATTATAAATTAATTTCTAAATTGAATTTTAGAATTCACAACATTTTTCAAAAGAAGTAAAATTATCAAAACTTTATTAACATATTTCATTTACGTATTTCAATACAATATGTTATTTAACCTGGAGATTAGCTTTGGGACAGATTGGTCCCAGCGCACTTTTTTAAAAAATTTTAAATTTCCCGCCATCGGCAAAGACATTTAGTACATGTACCATATGAGTCTATAAATCTATGGTCACAATAATATATTTAATTATATTCAGATTATATATGGTTTTTATATTATCATGTATTTGATATTATTTTCATAAAAATTATATCTAATTTAAAATATATTTCGTTTTTTTTTCTTATGATCGATAAAATATTGTATATTTTCTTGAAATAAGTTTTATATGAAATAAGGAGAAAGAATAATAGTAAAGTTAATTGGCTGAAAACTATTGTTATCATATTCATTTGTCTAAATTATTCAATATTTAATTTGATATAATCATATTGTAGTAGTTTAATGTATATTTAGTTCAGTATTTAATGTAAAATATTTTTTCTAACCTAAAAGTATAAATACAATAGCTAAGTTGGACATTTCTTGGTTTAGTACAAAAAATAGTTCTTAAAAATTAAATAATAATGTAATAATACATTTTGCATAATAATTGGAATTATACATTACATCATTTATAATTATTCAAATCTTGTAATAAATCCAGTATTTTTTTAAACCTTATACTGCCAAACTGTTTGCTAACCTTTGCATCATAAGGTCTATTTTCGTTTGTATGGCGCTTAAATCTTTATGGTTTTTCACTAATACAGGTGTTAATATAAATATCCTATACCATATCAAGTAATGACATTTTCACGGTCGCCATCTTTATTGAAAGTCCCGCCAATTTTGTCAACGCTCACGACTCACCTCCAGACATGGGGCGTTGTGAGCTTCGCGTGAGCGTATGTTATGACGTCATCAATGACGTTTTCGCCACGACCGCAACGCTCGCGGTTGTCTAGTGGAACGGCAAAAAGGGCGTTGTGAGCGTTGTGAGCTTCTAACGGAACGCGCGCTCTGGGTAATGATATTTAATTATAACATAAGGAGTTGCTCTTAATAAATTTACAACACACATTATTCTTTGCAGTTGTTATGGCTTGTCGGTTCGTAAACTTTTTAGTCAATTTGCAAGTGTTACGTGAAGTAATATAGCAATTTGGCAGTTATCTTCTTATTTGAAATGTATATTATATTATAATGTTGAGTTTTTAATAATATCGAATACTTTTTGAAAACTTATAGTTGATTGAATTACTAATAAATATTTACAAATGTATTATGTAAATATACGTGCCTTTTTAACAATTTTTTGTACTTATATATATTTTAATTTTACAGTGTGCCATGTGATATAAATGTAATAAACGTGAAAAAATATTTTACAGGATAATAAAAAAAAAACTTTTTTAACATACAATACTCTAAGTGTAAAGAAAATGTTTCAACTTTATTTTCGAAACTTTCAACTTTCTCTTTTATGTAACATGTAACAGAAAAAAACAATCATAAAACATATTAATGCGGCATAGTTTATTGCTATATTCTATATTTAGGTAATATGTATTTAAATCTAACAACACTCTATTTCCATTTCCGTATAATAATATTTTTTATTTTATTATAATAATTTTGGAGTACGGATTTAAGATTACTAGCTTCAGCTTGGATAATAGTTTTTAATCTATACATTTCAAAATGGCTACTTGTCATCTGTTACCAAATTTATTATCTGTTGAATAAAATGTCATCGAGAAACGACAGGATGTTTTATATTTACATGTTGATATATGCATTAGATAAAAATATGTACTTATGTATAAGATAAAAAAGTGATAGAAATGAAGAGTGCAATATTAAATCGCTAGAACTGAGCTAGACTTTAAAATGTTAGTACAGAGCCGTCCATAAATTACGTCACATAGTACTGGATGAGAGGGGCAATAAAATGTGACATCCCCTTACAAAAAGGGATCGGAAATTTCCTAATCACATATATAGATATCAACATGAATACTTGATACTGTAAAAAAATCATATATAATTGTTGATTTTGCGAATAAAAATAATAACGTGTAAATAATCTTGTAAGTACTGTTTTAATGTAATAATTCTTATGTTTTAAGTAGCAAACTATGTGAATCATTCGAAGGCGCTATACGAACCAATCAAAAGCCTTGGAGAGGAGGGAGGGTTTAATATAAATCATAAAAATCTTGTGGCGTAACTTATGGATGGTCTTCAAATATTTCTTGTACAATAATTCGCAATAATTGATTACGATGTAAAACTGCTAAAAATACCTGTGATATATTATAATCTAATCCAAAGTAAAATATCCCATTTTTAATGCAATTCAAGTCAAAACATCATTATATTTCTAATTTGGGTTATACCAGGTGAAAGGTTAGCTCGCAGTATTCTAGGATATGACACTTCACGGTTTAACACGTTAAATCATAATATCAAAACAAATATTAATAGACAACAAAAAAAACCTTAGGTAAAGTTTGTTATAAGAATTTCAAAGGTATGGATAATAACTTAAATAAACCTTTTGTTTGTTCAAACTTCGAAAAATTATCCTTTGTTAGGTGGTTGGTTTAGCTTTCACTTCACCTGGCGGTCATTGACACTGTGCTTTAACATGGACACTTGAGGGTTGAGTATAATTTTTGTATGTTTGTACATAATTAGGTCAAATGTTAAGCATCTATTATTTTAATTGATTTAGAACGGGAATTAAGTGCCGAGTGTCCTCCATAAATATTGCTATTGTCTAAACGTTCACCTGCTATAATTATTTAATAAAGAGGAAATTGTAAACAGAGTTTTAATTATAGTTCTCCCAATGTATCAGTTAAATAACCATTGTAATGTTTATTAAAAATCCTTTATAGGGAGGCGATATGTACTTTAATTATTTTTTTGTTCGATGACTTACAATGGCTTTGGTTGAATGAAACCTACACGTTTGTACGATTTATAAATTTTGTGTATTTATGTATTTTAAGATATGTATTTTGAGAAATAGTACAAAATTGAATGTGTCTCTGCAAAAAAGATATTTTTTTTTATAATTAATAAATTATCGATATTTTATTAAAATAATGTGCGTCACTCGAAGCAGGATTTCATTAATACCGTCGCATTGATACGTCCATATATATCTAACTCGTGTGAAATTGCTGTTAATTGAGTAACAGTTAAATGTAAGTGAAATGATGTGACGTTTTTGACAGTTATTCGTTTTTAATCTATGGTAATTTGATGTTTATGTATTATGGCGATTTGCGGTTATCTGTGTTGCCAATCTTGCCTAAATAATATTGATAAAAAATTGACAGACAACGAATGTAATGTTTTCACAATATGTATTTTCTTTTGCTTTCTAAATATAATATAGTATAGTATAATAATAAAATAAACATCAAATATATTAAAATCTATTGTTATACAGATTTCGAAGAATTATTTTGTATATAAAATTTTTGAAAGGCCATGGTAACATTAGTATAAAGATTTTGTTGGTTTATTTAGTTTTCTTTTAGCGTTACAGTCGCTGCCAGGCGACGTCAATTCTGAGAAGAGTATTTAAAGTGTTATTAGAGGAAATAAAAAAAAACAGATAAACTTGAATTGGGATTTCCCTTTAGCAATATTCCTGAAGCCATCTATCTGACTGTCTCTACATGTTACGAGTTTTTATGTAAACCGGATACATTATTTATGCGTTTAAATATTTGGAACCTAATATTAAACCACTATTTAACAAGATGTCGTTACAGAGGTTTTTCTTAATATTTAAATAATTTCTGTGTAAAATGGAAGGATTTTGAATTCACGCAATGTTGTGTTTAATCTTTTGCTCGGTGTTGCCAGTCTTATTAATGTGATGCATAGGGATTATAAGATATTCTACCATACACTATGCAACGAAAAGTTAAAAACGTCACGTCGTAAGTCCGGCGTATAATAATAGTTTATAAGGGCGACCTATAGAAGACTGAGTTATGTAAAGTGTGGATTGAAAGTCATAATCTAAGTTGCATGACCTTTGAAGATTTCTTCTACCACGGGTTTGAGATACTTTATTCTTATAAAGTTATTAGTGTAATACTGGTGATGACGAGTCGTTTTATGTGTGAAGTCGATTCTCGTGGTAGCAGTAAACTCTTTAGTGTCAAACAATGAATAATGCCTAACTATCATTACTAACGAATCTTGTTAGATCCATTTAATGTAAGATAAATTTTATTTTGTTCTATGCTTTTAAATAAAGGAATCGATTGTGTTATGTATCTTTTATTTTCCTATAGTAAAATTGTACATAAAGGTATTTTGTCTATTAGAAAAATATATAATATATTGGAGATTGGATTATGTATTGAACAGTCTCAGAATCCATTAGCGGCTATTTTTTCTTTGACTTCTTTCACCATGAGCTTTACGAGGTTGTCTAAATCGACTTGAGGTTGCCAGTTCCAGTCACGTCGCGCTTCGCTGTCGTCGAATACTTGAGGCCAGGAATCGGCTGTAACATATAACAAGTTATGAATATAGTAACTACTGGGAAAACCTCCTTTATGAAAAACGTGTTAATGATTTTAAACGCTTTGTATATATACCAATTGGTGGCGATAACTAGTAAAATAAGTAGTCCGGTGAAGCTGTTAAGACCCTGCTGGTTCAATAGCGTAGTCAGTTCGAAAAAAAAATATCACTAAATATTTTAAAACAAAGCCCTCCGTTGCCTTTGTCTGTTCGCGATAAACTCAAAAACGATTTCAAAAAAGATTTCCATTAATAAATAGAATGATGAGAGTTTTTGGCGCGATCTTAGTCTGTCATGTAGTGGATTTTATATTTTATTCATAATCTTGTGTTATTGGACTCTATATTTTGTAAATTTGTTGGTGTTTTACGTAATATAGTTAGTTTATTATTCATAAGTGAAGTGAACGGAAAATAATAACACGGAGCATGAAATTCTGAGATGCCACAAAAACTCCCTGGAAGGTTCTAGCAAGGGATCCACCATCTTGTTAGAATATGGTTTCACACGATGCTTAATATTGGAATGATCACACGAAGTTTGTGATATTATTGACTACGTGAGAATGGCAGTAATAATCGGAAAGATTGATTGCCAAAAATAAAGTTATAAAAAAATACAATGATGCACAAGGATGGTTTAGGTATATAATTTGTCAAGATTGTAAGTAAATTGGTTGAAATATAACGATAATTGTTGATAGTGTCGGAAAAGTCAAGCTCTTTGGGAGCTTTTGTCGAAAACGCTGCCTGTGGGATATAACAAAACAATTGGGATATTATCGACGCAGACGAAGTCGCGGGAATCAGCTAGTAATATTATAAAAAAGAGTTGCATAAATGTTTGTAATTCTCTTACTCAAAAACTATTGAGTCGATTTTAATGAAATTTAATAACAATATAGTTTATATAAGAACACATGACTGTAATTCATAAACTTAGCTTCCGGTCACGGTTTCGCCTACATTAATTGTACGTTACGACATATCCGTTGTAACTATTATATATTTTTTCTTGTTGAAAAGTACGTTACATTTTTCTCCCCGGGTATTCTCATGTATGTAATATCTCATGTAAATAAAAAAAGGGAAAAAAAATAGGCACGCGTTTTAGTCCAAAATTTGAGAAACGCTGGCATAAAGCAAAATTATTTACGCTCGAAATTACTTCAACATAACCGTGACGAATTACAGAAACTCGAGTGTAACGAGAAACTGGGTCAAATGTTGACTGTAATGTTTTGGTGTCGTTTTATAATATTTATAGATTTGTTATTATTAGAATCTTATTAGAATTTCAAGTAGTTGCCCTTTTCTTGAGTAACCTATAACGCTAACAGTAATGGAATACCAAAGTTAGCAAACTCACTGTCTCTCCTAAGATGGTGCGTGGTGAGGTCACACTATACTAGGGCTGCCTGTGGTGAGTACAAGTGTATTGACATTGGGAAATTAAACAACTGCTAAAGAAACATGGGCTACTATTGGTAGTTTTCGTGCTAATGAAAGTGCACAATCGAGGCGTTACAAGATAAATAATTTAGAAGTTTATGTAATACTGGTTGATCTGTATAACTTTGGTCTGTCTTTTTTTTTCAAGTAAAATCATACAACACTACGTAATGTACTTAGATTTTTTTTAAATTGCATCTGTAATGTAAATATAAGTAATTTTGGGTCATGAAGATGTAATTTGTTACTCTAGCGCCACCAATGGAATTCTAGTATAACTATGATCAGTGGCTGATTTGCAGTCTTGGCCGCCCTAGGTCCCAGACCATGTAGTAAGTACCAGCCACCCCTGTGTCAGTGAATTTTTTGTCACGATTGGCCGTCCTAGGGCCGGGCCTCCTGGGTCTTAGTGTAAATCCGCCACTGGTGTAAGTTCTAGGAGCATAATTATTATCTCACCTATGTCTTGCCTGCTGTCCGGGGCGTAAGTAATCTTGAAGTCCGGCAAGTGCTTCGCCATTGCATCGGCAAGTTCCTCTGGTGTGAAGCTCATTGATGTCACGTTATATACTCGTCTGTTTAGTTTTTCGTTAGGAGCTTCAAGGTATTCCGACAAGGCACGAAGGGCGTCCCTGACGTGCATCATGGGCATCCTCGTGTCAGGCTTCAGGTAACATTGGTATTGGCCCTTGCGGAGCACGTCGTGGAATATTGCGATAGCGTAATCTGGAAAATTAATATCAAAAATGTACGTTAGTTTTTTTATACTTTACTGGCTACATAGCCCTGCTATGGCTCAGTTATCACACGTTGAATTAAGATTACGATAAAGTATTTATGTGACGCCATCTATGAGATATCTATAACAGTCAGTCCTACAGTTTTCTGTCAACAAACTAATTTAAAGCGCCATCTGTTCGAGACTGATGAAACTTACAATTAATAACAATAATTAACATTGACAAACATTTAATTTGTAATTTAAAATATTGAGGCCGTTAATCGAAATATAAATTTTCCTATCTCTCAAGTTGGACCAAATTATACATAAATGCCAACTTTTATGAGGTTAGGTTGAGTAGTTTCAGAGTGAACAAACATCATGACACTGGATTTTTATATATTTAGATAGGTTTTAGCGTTTGACTACAAATTTATCTAATGTTAGATGATGATGCGGTCTAAGATGTTTTTTTACTGACTACGCTATTGGCCTAGTAAGGCCTTAACAGCTTCACCGGACTACAAATAACATGGTAAACACGCTAATCCTAGAGCGAACTGTCTTTTGAGTACAGCTGCCGGGACACATCAAAGGTCACGGCGCTGGTTTTTAACTTGAGAGTAATAGGTAGCCAGACGGATTTCGAAAAAGCCCAACCACCATGTTACGATTCCATCACGATGTTTTCCTTCACCTAAAGACGACTCAGTTGCTAGGATTTGAACCTTTTTTTTATTAATGTGGGGAAATCTTTTATGGATACCTACCCTGCCGGGGGAGAGATTGGATTACGTCTGACTCGCACTATAACCCCAAGGTGTACCGATAGACCGTATTTGTTGGGGCGGAAGGGATCGTACTAGTCACTCATCTTTGGATAGCTGTCTCAGTGGTCCGCCCGGCGGAAAGTGGATGGCTCCTACCTAATAGGGAGACAGACTGAGTACCTCCAGCTGACTCCACTCGTCAGCCCGATGAAGAGATTGCCCCCCGGCCCGTCCCCTCAGGTCCGACTACGATGGCGGAAGGAGACGGGTAAATTACCGCCTCCTGCCGGTCCTCCGTCGAACCTACGTCCATCGACACCCTATCAACTAAAACGTTATCGCTTCATAACGTATCGACTTCTTTGTTTGAGTTTTGATATTATAAAGTCTTGAATCTGTATGTTCTTTAACCTTCAAATACAATTTAGTTCTATTTTTATATTTTTTCTGTTGTGATGTAAAACAACCAATAAGTACAGATAATAATTAATAATTCTGATAAGTGATTTAAGAACTTGCTTTCAGTAATACAGCGTATTTTTTACCACATTTCTAATAATTCGCTTTCTTGTATGGTTTCTTCGGATGGAATTTTGGTTTAAATGGTGAGCTAGAGACGTGAACTTTTGAATATATCCCAAGATTAGATGACAATGCAAGAAAAAAAGAAGAATAATTTTATATTGGTAGGTATCTAAAATGTATCTAATTCATACCTTATGAATTATATCTTAAAAAAATGAATCTGGAATAGACATTACATTTAACATGAAATTTCACATAAAGTCTCAGACTAGGACTAATTTTATGATATACCATGTTTTTGAAATGAAGTAATAAGTTGATGTTAAATAATTTCTCTTAAAGAAACATAACTATATTAGTAAAAAAAATATTCAGTAGCTGTCAACGTAAAACTTTGTTTCATATAATTTTGTATCACAAGGATATTGAGTCATTTACCTTTTACACGTGTCTCACGTATTTCGTTTCAAACTGTAAAAACACGTTCACTGTTATTAAACATTCACAATGTTCAGAACAATCTTTAAAAATTTTGAAACCTGAAGTCTTCAATTTAATAAAATATATGTTATACATTATATGGTATATATATAAAAACCTATGTAAGAACTCGATATATATAGACAAAATATGACTTGTCGACAGTAGGAATATAATAATTCTCGAAATTGACCTTATCCGAGTTTGAAATTAAGCGACTTAATTACGTGCTGCGTCATCGTCATACTGTCGTGATAATGTGTTCCCACTCTTTCATTTATTGCTATCGTAAGCAAAAAACTTCATGGCGATATATGCAAGTATGGGATTAGCATAGAAACAGCCCGTCTCGAAACTTCGTCAGACATCCAGAGTTTGTCGCCCCACTTTATTAAAAGTGTATAAAGCGGTCCATGATGCGTCGGACGGATGTTCCGACCTAGTTCTTATGGTCACCAACCAGCCTATCATTGATTGAGCTCAGCTGGGACCGTGGGACTCTAGATTGATTAGGGATCGTACATGAGTTACGTTACATATTAATTGCCTCAAGAAATTGTGACATGTGGGGAACCAATCATAAACTTTGTAATATAATATATATGAATTTTCAGTATTTTCATTGTAAAAATTTGAAATGTTTGATTTATTATTGCTCTTATATTAAAAAAAAAATTATATATATGTTGTTTTGAAGTACCCTATTGTTTTAGTAATTTCCGAATTTAAAATTACTAAGTATGTAATGTCACACTTGGGTAGGGATCATCATACATGACCGGTCATACACGGCGCTCTAAAAATGATGAAATTCATATGACATAGTTTATGGATGATCTTTTACATATAACTAGTTAAATACCGAGGTGACCACACAACGTCAAATAAAAAATTAGAGTGTAAGTGTTATTAACAAAGGTGATAATTTTTGTACTTTACCAAAAAAGATACTGACCTGTTGTGCCTCCACCTGGCGGATCGCTAGATATGACACCGGGGAACCTCAGGCAGCGGAAATCCAATCCAAATTTATGATGATAATATTCCCCTAATAACTCTGCGTGCACTTTTGAAACACCATATATAGTCCTCGGCCTCTGAATAGTGATATTCGGCGTCGGATTTCTCGGGGAATCGGGCCCGAACGCCCCGATAGTGCTCGGTACGAAAATCCTTAATTTATATTGTTTCGCAAGCTCTATTACGTTATGCATTCCTTCTATATTCACTCTAACAGCCAAAGGGACATTTTGCTCTCCAATTGCACTAAGAAGGGCTGAGAAATGTATTAACCAATCGACCCTATGATCGACGACTATCTTCTGTAAGCCCTTGAAGTCCAATATATCAACGAAAATGTACGGTCCATCGTTGACTATATCCTGATTGGGTTTTATTATATCAGATAAGATCACGTTTTCTTTACCATATTTAGCTCTTAGGTATTTTGCGCACTCGACTCCTAGTTGACCCAAACCACCTGCGAAATAAAAATGAAAATGGATTAGTTAAATAAACTTAACAATACCTTAGTTTCCCATAAAAAGCTAATACTGACTTATGCGTTTTTTTTTTGCGAGGAAAAACTATATCTAGTTTATAATGTTCGAACAAGTTCGGTAGTATTTTTATAGAACTAAAGCAATATACCTTCAATCCTGTGGTAGTTCATAATAATATCAAAACAGATACTAATAAACAACAAAGAGAACTTTAGTTAAAGTTTGTCTTTTTTGGGTAATAGACACACTACTTTTCTAATTCGTAATCACTCCATTTGTGTCTATATATTTTACCGCGTTTAACCTAACTCGATAAAAATGTATTATTCCGCCTATACACGAATATATGTATACACGAATATATGTCAACTATATATAATATCATGAAAAGCCTTTCTTTGTCTATGGAAATCTTATCCATATTGATTCAAGCGTTTCGAAAAATAGACTAGACAAATAACAGACACTTCAGTTTTATATATACCGTCCTAAGTTATTTTGCTTTGCTTTGCTTATAGCAAAAGATTATTTAGATGTTTACTTATTAATTAAAAAATAACTAATAATTCACTGATGGTTTGAGTTTAGTAACTTTATACGTAGACGTTAGCATTTGACCACAATCTTATATTCTATAATAATGTGACTTAAGAAGAGAGTAGACAGCTGATCTTAGATGACTGGCTCTCAAGTGCAATTACTGTGTCATAGAAAAAGCATTTGGATGGATATTTTAATGCGAGGGCTACTAAGAACATTAGAAAAAACTTCCAATGTAACAAACATTTATACGATGTCTTCTATCACCCAAAATTTCTGCCCAATTGTTTAAAATATACGTCGAGACCATCATCGCTTCGGACAACCGGAACTAGCAATCCCTCGCTTGTTAAAAGCCTTTTTTATCGTATCCAAATATTCTAAACCGGACAATAATACATGAGAGAATACGAGGTCACCACGCTCCGATGGTTGTCAACGTCACAATGTCGCAGTAGACACACCTACTTAAGCGAAAACTAATTTTAATCGGTTAGCACATGCGAAAAAAACCGGCCTTCAAACTACTACGCAGTGTTGTTCACCTCGCCATATAAATGTTTATTAAGAATGCGTAATCATTTGAATTTACTAATTTAGTTCGAAGAACGTAAATCCGCTGTTACATAAAACGCGCTGCGTATATTGTTTATAGAGATAAAAGTTTATTTAGTAATTTATACGACTTTATTTATTTAATGTATAAATAATTGCAATAGGTGGGGGTTAAATTTAATTTTATCATACGATGTGACAAGCCAATAAATACAAAACATAATACACAAACATTATTGTAATTATTATCCGTGGCTTTGGATGTGTTTATTTTGTACATGTAAACGATTAAATCTGTGTTTCTACTCAATCTATTATTGCTATTTTTTGATGTGAAACTTATAGGAGTTTCAGGCGCGGGTAAAACTGATTGTTGCCGTGGCGAGTTTGAAAGACGTGGCGACGCAATGTCATGCGCAAGCGACTATGCGTAATCTTTCTTGCCACACTGAGCTCGTTTAATTATATTGTGAATTTGAGATTCGTTTGACTCGAAGAATTTCGACGTTTCACATCTGCCAGGCGTCCCGCGACGGCTCATTTTCATTATATTGTTGGCAACTAAACTTCTATATTATTAGTGCCTTTGTCGACTATATTAGAATATTACAAGTGTTTTGTGATAATTTTAATGTTTTAAAAAGATTGTGTCGCCCTTGTTAGAACTTTCCAAGGAGTTTTTGTGGTATCTCAAAGTTCATGTTCCGTGGTATTATTTTCCATTCACTTCACTTACGCATAATAACAGAACTATATTACGCAAAATGTCGTAAATTCAGTATTACAAAATATAGAGTCAGATAACAGAATATAATGAATAAAATATAACAGCCATTACATGACAGACTAAGATCCCGCCAAAAACTCCATTATCTACATTTCTCTCGTACTTAAGTCGCGTAGTCATTAAAATTACAATAACTTTTGATAGAGCGATTAGATTTAAATGAAACAAAAACTAAGTGTTACTCGAGGATTTGTGTTATGATTTTCTTGGTAATGTTTTATCGAGAACAAAGTACTTTAGCTATGATGCGTGTTTCAATAAATACACAGGCATAAAGGCATTTCTAAAAATTATTGAAATTATATTACTTATTCCCAGACACCTGAAACTTTTTTTATAACAATCTAGAAAGTACATATGCGTTAGATTGTCAGTCTTATCTGCATAGATAGATACTAGATTAATATAGATTTGACCTATCATTCGGGAACAAAACTTTTTCTTGAATTAAAGATATCCTATGGGACATAGACACTATAACTTCTGATAACATGTTATATGTAAATTTTCATGATTTGTGGAGTACTTAATTAAGTCGTAACAAACAAACTTACATCCTCATTTATAGTATTACTTAGGAATAGAATATCGATTGTAATAGTCGTTTGTTGAATCCAATTTTATCATAAATAGAAGATGCGGTTTAAATAAATATTATTGTTATGCATAATGCAATAATTGTTTATATTAAATACATTAACGACCTTAGTGACTACTTCTTAAGCTCTCTGGATTATTTTATAGTCTGAAGATTATTATATTTTTAATTATTTCTATTTAAATAACCCGTGTTTTATAATTACATAAGTTTGTAAGTGCATCATTTATATTATTTTCTCAAAATCATACTAAAAAATTGGCATTTTAAAAACAAGCTGTTTGGCGCAAAACACTATTAAAGTAAGTGGTTAACTGGGACTTAGCTAGGGTATCGAGTTCCCACGCTGGCAAGAGATGCGAAATCTCAAGTACATTTCCCTCTTATTTTTTCACTAACGACTGAGTGTGTTAAAAATACAGTCGACAAGTTGCAGTTTAACATTCGCATTGAGTGTATCGCCGGTCGTGGTTCAAAATACAACGCGTATAATTACTTAATATTGTATTACCGCATCGCTCTTTTAATTAAGGATAACCAGCCTCACAACAACAACGGGAATAGCTGTCTTCGGCCTTTGATGAGTACTTATAGTTCCGTTAATTATTATACTTTAATAAGTGTTTATGCGCGTCCGCCCCTTCGACAGTACACTCAAATCTAAATATTCAACCACACCTGGGCTATTTACACGCCTTAGGTTTCCACACCGCAAGCGTTAGGAGTCAACACGGATCAGTTTGACAATAAATGAGCATCACGTATTCTTGTGGATTTACTTTTTAATTTTTTTTTTATACCATAGGAGGCAAACGAACAGGTGGGTCACCTGATGTTAAGTGACTACCACCGTCTATTGACACTTGCAACATCAGGGGAGTCGCAAGTGCGTTGCCAGTCTGTGTTGGGGAAGGGTGGGAATGGGAGCAGGAAGGGAAAAGGAGATGGGGAATGCGAGGAGAGGTGGGCCTCCGGCGCTCTCACTGACCGAACGAAACGCAACAATGCAAGCACTGTTACTTCACGTCGGTTTTCTGTGAGAGGGTGGTACTACTCCGGACGAGCCGACCCATTTATGCTGAAATCAGTAATAGCTTCAGCGGGGATCTACAACTGTAAAGTATCTCCATATAATACAAATTAAGTAATCTTATATGACAAGACCTTAGAACTGTGATCTTCTTGAGATTCGTTATAGGTGACTACTGTATGCTTACTGTTTTTACTTCATGATTTTATTTGAAAAACATATTTAATTCATATGTATTTTGTGTTAATTTATAACCGCCTAAAATGATTGTGTAAAAAATAGAATCTTGAAATTAACATTTGAATTCACAATTATGTTTTCTTTTATTCAATTCTTCTACACATCGATGTTTAAAAAAACAATAAATAACGCTAACATTTGCACGATTGCAAAGAAAAGGAATTCAAATATGAGTCTAATCATGTATCATGTAAGCGCTGGTTAAGAGTTGGGGGGTCTTTGGTTATCTTATTTTTCATAACATATGGGGTGGGGGGTCCGAGTAGTGATTACGTCAGCAATATTTATTTACCAAACCAGAATAGATTTAAAAATACTTATATAAATATTTACGTAAGCATGGGAGGAGAGGTAAGACCATTGCTTACTGTTTACTTTTGGTGAAGGGGGCGGTCAGAAATTACAAAAAATCTGCTTTCGTGACTATTAAACTATGACTATTTTCGAAATTTTCAAATTCTCATACAATGTTTAACCAATTCAACATTTAGGCTATTCTATATTAAGAGATAAAGTTTGTAAGTTTGTGACGTTGTTGTTGTTGACGAGGGGGTAATCTCAGTAACTACTGGTCTGATTTGGGAAATTCTTTCAAGATCATTTATCGAGGATGGTTATAGTTATATCATCACGCTAAGACCAATAGGAGCGGAACGTCGATGAAGAATGTTTTAAAAATCGGGATTTTTAAAGCTCTTGAGAGCTTCCACTGCGTGTTAGTGTTAGTCCAAAGTAGCTATTCCACGCGAACGAAGTCGCGGGCAGAGGCTTCTTTATAGCTAAGTAAGAACGTAAATCTAATATGTCCGTACTCTTGAAATTTTTGTGGAAAAAATTATTGCAAGTGTATTGGAATAAGAAAAAAAATACAGTTCAGTCATTCTTAGAAATATCTTTCCGTCTGTTTGTTTCACACGTTTCATTGCTAAAGTGATTCACGATAAAACCTCATAAAATATATCCTCGAGTAACATGTAGTCTTGGTTTCAGCAAAATCGATTCGCTCTATCAATTTTTTTCTCGAACTGACTACGCTATTGGCCTTATTTAGGGCCTTCACAGCTTCACCGCACTACGATTGTAATGTTAATCACGACGCGACTTAAGTACGAGAGAAAACAAGACTTAATATAGTCAGAGGGTTTTAGTAGTAGTAGTGGTAGAGCCAAGCTGAAGCTATTATTGTTTTCAGCACGAATGGGTCGGCTCGTCCGGGGAAGCACCACCTTCTCACAGAAAAGCGACGAGAAGTAACAGTGCTTGCATTGTTGCGTTTCGTTCGGTCAGTGAGAGAGCCGTAGACCCACACCTACCCTCCCATTCCCCTTCCTCCTTCCCTTCCTGTCCCCCCCGCCCTACTCCCAAACACAGACTGGCAACGCACTTGTGACTCCCCTGATGTTGCAAGTGTCTATGGACAGTGGTGATCACCTAACATCAGGTGACCCATCTGTTCGTTTGCCTCTTATGATATAAAAAAAATAAAGAAAAACGAGGGTTTTATTAGTTACTGTTTTTTTATATTAGTTTCCACGCGGACGAAACCTCGCGTACAGCTAGTAAATAAATATTTGTAATGTCAATTCAATTGAACACGTTATTTGAATTAAACATCTATGATTGACATGATAAAATGCAATTACGATTAGAAATTTACAAAACATATAATTGTTTTTACGATTGCAAATATCTTACAATATCGATTTCCTTTATTTTGTAAGATATTATCTGTACATACAAATTAAATTGAATTGTCTGTTCAATGTCCACTAATCACTTAAATGGCAGAATCGATTTTGACGGTAACTTTAAAGATAAATAAAGAACTTTTGATGTATAATATCTATAGGTGCGGGTGAACCAGATTATTGGCTTGGCGTAACGTGGCGACGCAAAACACGAATTTTGCACTATTAACAAAATACTCAAAAATATTTGCAACCGTATTTATATAAACATAAGATTCAAATTGTTTTGTCGGCCACTCATTAATCTAGTGCACTGTTGCCGTTTTAGCGACTTTGTCGCTAGATCTAAAGGATTTTGGACACGTTTAATGACTTTCTTTTTAACCGACTTCAAAAAAAGGAGGAGGTTATCAATTCGTCTGTATGTTTTTTTTTTTTTTTTATGTTTGTTACCTCATAACTTTGGACTGGCTGAACCGATTTTGATAATTCTTTTTTTATTTGAAAGCTAGTGCTTCCGGTGTGGTCCCATTTTGGTCTAGTTCTGTCAACGGCATCCAGTGCAAAACCGTATAAGTGTTAAATTTGCATTTGGTGTGTATACGACAAATAGACGAATAACTCAATATCATGCCAACCGATTTCGATGATTCCTTTTTTATTGTAAAGGATGTTCTTCAAGGGTAGTTTGATGAGAGTTTGGTTAGGTTCTGATTATGGGATCCGTGACAAAGTAACACAACTTTCAAGAAACAAGCCTACTCCTTTCTTAAGGGCCGGCAACGCATCTGTAATTCCTCTCATGTTGCAGGTATCCATGGGCGACGGTGATCACTTACCATCAGGTGACCCGCATGTTTTAGAAAAAAAAATTATGTACACTAAAAATGGAAAAATAAAGTAAATTTTCAAAAAAAAGTATTAACCGACTTCAATATTGATCAGAGGCATAAAAATAAGGCACTAAAAACCGGAAAATAAATAGTTTATCAAATTAACCAAATTTAATGAAACATATGAATATATGTGCTACCAAGAGATGCATTGGAAGCCGACTTCCGGTTTTTAGTGCCTTATTTTTATGCCTCTGATCAATATTGAAGTCGGTTAATACTTTTTTTTGAAAATTTACTTTATTCAATCTAGCGACTTAAAAAAAATTAGCGCTTTCTAGCGACTATTGAATTCGTCTGCACCAAATTGGTTATCACTGGTTTCAATTCTATTTTTAAACGCGAAAAAATTGAATAAAACTGATACCCTATTGCAGCCACAACTATCGTTTGCAATTGTGAATCCAAACTATCCACGGGTTCACTCAAACATATACCCAGATTACATATGTTTTTTTTTAAATAAGCCTAGTACCCGTTCGTAGCGTCATCTACCAGGACCAATTAATATAAAAACTAACCTACATAAAACTAAATAAACATCTCTATCACTTACTTTATCATAACTATCATCAACTTGTATTAAAACCTTTTTATACTCCATTGTATTAAAGAAAAATATATGAACACCGTATCGAAGCGTCAAACATCGCGCCGAAGCGTCAACTGTCACTTGCTTGAAACTATTGTCTAAGAGTTATAAACTGTTTGGAAAACGTATTTTAAATATATTTTTATAAATAATCTCTGTACCACTCACAACATAGTACCTATCACCTTTTGGTAATTTGTCCATGTTGATATGTTTCTATTGTAGATTATTCAACGTTGTTATACTAAATATTTGGCATTAAATTTATAACGTGTATTTGTCACGCTTGATATTGGCGACATTACCTACATAGGCAGAAGCCATACCGGAAAGAATCAATCAAGCCAGTTTTATATATTATATTCATCCGAACAACGGGCTACCTGGCTGCCGTTAAGAGTTGCGTTTATTTATGCATATCGTACCTTTACAGACAAAAATATTGATTTTTAAATAATTTTAGGATGTTTTGTTTTCACTAACTTTGAAACGTTATTAAAATGGAATTATTATTGACAGACATTTTTGGTATTGACAATAATGTGCTTGATGCAATTTTTTGGAAATAAAAATAAAAGTAATCTTAACCCATGTTAGAGTAGCAGTAATGTTATTATTATTATTATTATATTTAGATGTAAATAAGTACACATTTCATCTTTCAGACTAATTCAGTTATTTACTCAAAATTTAGACCGATTTATTGTTATACGGATAATATGTGTATAGTATATAGCTATAGCTGTAGTTTAGTGCAGTACTGGCTACACGATAAAGATAGCAATAATTGTGGCAGCGTATGTTACCGACACATTATTTTTTTCGAAATGTAAACGCTGTTGACCTGGAAAGGTCTTTACAGCTTCACCGAATTATTGAGGCGAGCGCTGAAGGCACTCAGCCGATTTGAGATGTTTGGGTGACCAACTCAAGGGTGCAAGGCACACCTCGGCTTGCGCTGTCGCCTGTTTTGTGCAAAAATCGCGACCTATCTGAGCTAACCTAAGCCAAGCTATCTAGATACACGTATATAACATATATGTTCGCTGACGTGATTGAATCAGGAGGGTCGGTAAAAATGTGTCGCGGTCGTCTTCTATACTGCGCAGCGTTGGTTACGGGTTCATAATTCGCGGCGGATACCACTAACGCGCTGGGATGATTCGCGGCTTTTTCGAAATAACTACGTGTGAGTGAGTTTATATACGCCCAGACAGAAAGCATCTCCAGGTCCCTGTGCAGATCCTTATTCCGGACGTACCATAGGGCACCGGTGATTTTACGTAGGGCTCGGTTCTGGAGAACTTGCAACTTTTGAATACGATTTTGCGCACGTGCGAAGACTGAACAACTGTACGTTATAATCTGACGGATGCAAGTTTTATATAAAGTGAGTTTATGTCTGGGGGACAATTTAATCTTATGACAAAGCAAATGATAGGAACGACCCAAGACCATAGCGGCTTTGTTTCGCACTCTATCTGTGTGTGAATCGAAATTTAAGTGTTTATTTAAAGTGACGCTGAGATATTTCACCTCGCCGGCCCAAGGTTTTGTATAGCCTGATGGTCCACGATGCATATATTTAAGATGGCGTCAATCCCATGTCATACGTTCACGTTTATTGTTGTTTATTGTATATGGTGAAATCTTAATATCAATAATGTTTAATAAAATTAAATATGTTCTTTGCTATGGAAAAAATAATTGGTTTGAAATTTTTTTTTTTTGTTTATAAAATATATCAGCGGGCGTATGATTGTTTATAAAAAATGTGTCTGACTGTGATAAATTCATGTTTTTAAATGCGTTTAAAAGTTACTGAAAAAAAATGTTCCTAAACTTATACATACATTAAAATTAATTTAATCAAAATGCGCATTAAAAATACAACGTTAACCAGCTGTCTGAAATTCTGTCTATGTATTGATAATTTAGATATATTGATAATTTGTGTAGGTGGTAGTGCCACGCTGAAGCTGTAACTGGTTTCATGAATGGGTTGTTTCGTTCGGGCTAATACCACCCTCTCACAGAAAACTGACGTGAAATAAAATTGCTTGCATTGAAGTGTTTCCTTTGGTCAGTGAGTGCGCCAGAGACCAACCTCTCTTCCCGTTTCCTACTTTCCCTTCCCTTACCCTCACCCTCCCCCATATGCAGGTTGATAACTCACTTGCGACATTCCTGGTGTTGCTAGTGTCTATAGACGATGGTGGTCACTTAACATCACGTGACTCACCTGTTCGTTTGCCTACTATGATACAAAACAAAAAATATTGATATATTAAAGAACCAGGTATTCTAAAATTCTTGTTCTACCAACGTTGCCGGCTCTTTTACTAAGGTGTCGCAAAAAATCTAGTTACGTTAACTACAAATTTTTATTTTTCGTTATCCTGGAGAACCCTTTGCGTTTTATGGGACAAAAAGTATCCTGGATGTAGCCTTGTAATATGAGTTATCACTGTGTTAAGTTTCGTTAAAATTGGTTCAGTACTTTCAGAGTAATAAGGGTTTAAATTCTAGACTTTAATCCTTTATCCTGGAGAACCCTTTGCGTTTCATGTTACAAAAAGTATATTTGATATAATCTCGTAATATTAGTTATCACTATGTCAAGTTTCGTCAAGATTGGTTCAGTACTTTCAGAGTGATGCGTGTTCATAGGGACAGACAGACAGACAAAAATTGTAAAAAGATTACTTTTGGCTTCTATATCGATAACATAGTCTACCCTGATTAAAATTTTCAAAAAATATTTAATGTACAGATTTCGACTTGTTACAGTTTTATTATAGTATAGAAGATTTTGGTACTAATTTAATTGAAATTACTGGTAACAACATGAACTGCCGATGTTGTTTTTGGCATTTCCCTACTAGAATGACGTTCGATCTCTGGGTCGACCAGAATGATAACAGAAGAAGAGTTAGAGTTAACATGACTACAAGTTGTTATAACTAATCCAACTAAAGCCTTTTGTTCGTTTTATCGTGCTTTTCCAGGTAGATTGTTTTAGCTAGATGTGGCAGCTTGTCTACCACGTAGCTACTTTCAGAAGTTTGGAAAGAAATAAGATATGTGACTCAGACTGTATAGATTTGTAAACGCTTTAGTAACAAGTTTGAAAATCTCCTTTGACGAAGCAGACATATTTATGATAAACCGAAATACAGCACGTGCAAATGGATTAGATAGAAGTGAGCCGACAATACAAATAATCTAGGAGTTATAAAATAATAGTAGCTCTAGGAATTTAGAACAATAACTAAACAATAAAATAATAAAAAAGATAAGATTGTAACGATTAACCGCATTATGTGACCGGTCTATCTGTAAGATTATACATAATTACATCAAGGTAGCCACGACTTGTGTTTTTAATATTTGAAAGTTCTTAGTAGTCGCGTCCTTAATCCGGTTAATCTCGGACTATATAATGTCGCTTCTATTTTTCCCCTGAATTATTCTGGTACACACATATCATGTTTGCTATATATATATATATATATATGTATATATAAATTAGTAATGAGACTACGCGATATGGGCCCACAGACCTTCACAACATTACCGGACTAAGGCGAGCGCTTAAGCCACTTCGCCGCTTGGCAACAAGCTCAAGGGTGCTAAAGTAGCAGAACCTCGGCTTGGGCTTACATGCACCTTCGCCAGTCTGTCTAGACTAAATCCACTATTCATATATATAACAATTCCTGCGACATACATGTATACCGGCATATAAGCTTCACAAATTCAAACGTGTATTTCGTGTTTGACAACTTTTTTTTACGTGGGGAAATCCATTATGGATACCCACCCTCCCGGGGGAGAGGATGGGTTATGTCCGACTCGCACGGACTAAAACCCCACGGTGTACCGACAGACCGTGATGTTGGGGCGGCAAGGGATCGTTCTTCGCTATTCCCCTTGAATAGCCACCCCAATGGTCCACCCGGCGGAAGGTTGCCGCCGGGCTCCTACCTATATAGAGGCGGCTGGGTACACGCCAGCTGCTCCTCCCCCTCGTCCGCCGGACCTGTGCAATGAGAGGATGAGCCCCCCGACTACATCCCCTCAGGTCCGGCTACGGTGGCAGGAGGAGTTGGGCAAAGCGCCGCCTCCTCCTGCCGGTCCCCCGTTGGCGAAGACGGCCACTGAGGGGGTCCGCCTCCTTCTGCGAGATGACTTCCTCGCAAAAGGAGGCCATTGCTCGCCACACCTGCTCGCTGCCGAGCATGGACGAGACCACGCTCGGCAGCGACAAATCCTCTCCTACCACCGCCGCCAGAGTGCGGCGCTCCACCTCCCACGCAGCACACTCAGAAAGAGTGTGCTGCGCGGTATCTTCCTCAGCGCCGCACTCATGGCAGGCGGCGGTCGGCTCCCTACGAGCGTTCCGGTGCAGGTACCACCCGAAACAACCGTGTCCGATCAGCACCTGCACCAGCCTGAACGACAGGGAGCCCCATCTCCTCCCGATCCACTCCCGCAGGACCGGGCGGACGGCGTCGATAGTGTACGTCCCGAAGTACGCGTCCGCCAGGTCCTACATCCACCTCCCTATAGCCCCCTCCCGCAATTCCCGCCTTTTAACTTCTATCTCCCTGGGAGCCAGAGGCTCTCCACTAAGCTTCCTCCTAGTAGGTACGATTCTGAACTAAAATGTATATACTAGAGATGCTAAAAAACTACATGAATATAAAAGTCACGTGAACAAAATTACATAAATAAATATTATTGTCATCGAATATATCCATTTTTTTTTGTTAAGCATGACGTCAGTATTTAATATTATAATACATCATAGTAGACATCGATTATTAGATTGGTTAATTTTGGATGGTTACATCATAGAATTACACTATCCGACTTTTGATTTGGCACGTCGGAGTATATACCGAGATAGCCGGTTAATGTCTGTTTCGTATAGCCTTAACTCTGTCTATAACAGTCATTCTTCTGTGCGATAGAGAGAACGCTTTACGAAGCATGCTAATCTTAGCTTAACGTCTCACTCTGCGTCGCGACGTTTTAAATCAAATTCTGGGTTTAAAATCAAATTTGTATAGCACTTACGAGGACATTACGCTAGGCTCCCGTGCTTCTGAATATATTTCAGTGGTGTTGCCACATAATTTATTTCATTATTTACCTATATCCCTTACAGTCGCTTCTAAGCTAGTAACATTACATTTTATATACAACTATTTAGGACACAACATTGTGTATAATTTAAGTGAGACCACTAATAATAATCTACTAGAAGACTGCTTGCCAAAATTAAAAATACACACAACAATATTTGTATCAAATTGTCCCCACCCCTCGGTAGCACCTCAAGTCTGCCTAGACTACTACCGGACCTCCGTTCCCTCGGCGTGGAGCCTTTGAGTACGTTGCTCAGGCGATACAGTGACACAAAAATACCACTGCGACAACATTACACATATCACCTCCACACACGTGCACGCACACATGCTTGAAAGTGGAAGGGTTTAATTTTTTCCCTTATCGAACTGAAATAGTTTAGAAAAAAATATCCGACACACAATACATATAAGAGTTGTTGAGGTACGTATACTTGGTACACATATATGTTCCAACAACTCTTATATATATGAAGCTTAGATTAGGTTTGCTCAGATAGGTCGCGAATTGCACATATCAGGCAACAGCCCAAGCCGAGGTGTGTCGTGCACCTTTGAGCTAGTTGTCAAATAAAATCGTCTGAGTACCTTAAGCGTTGCCTTAGTGGTGCGGTAAAGCTTTTAAGACCTGGTTAGGTCAACAGCGTACTCAGTTCGAGAAAGAAAAATCAAATTGTCGTTATAAAATACAAACAAAATAACATAATATTATTCTATACGCTGCGAGTTTCTTTAATATGTCTACAAATGACCTGATACCCATTTACATTACCTACGCACTTTTAATGTTTCAAATTTAAATTTTTATCTAAATCAATGTTTACAAAAACTATGCTCCTAAAACGTTTCTTATACATTTTATTAATGTACGGTTTATGCCATTTTACAATGTTTATTTCATAAAATTCATAGGACTCTACCGGAATAAACTAGTTTTCAATTTCAATTACAAACTTAGGTGTTTAAAATTGTAGGAAACTCTAATAAGCTGAAATATAAACAACAAGATTAAATTATATTAATTAATAAATTATCATGGGTTATAAAATTTACATCAAGTGAAGGCCTGTTAGATTTAGTTACAGTAAGATTGCTATTACCAACATCCATATAAATAAATGTATATTTCTGTTGGTAATTTTTTTCCAAGTTTAAAAAACATACATATGTATAGAAATACATCAAATAAAAATATAAATCTAACGCGTCAGTCCTTTTTTTGATTTTTGTAAAAAAAAATTAAGGGATAAGTAATAAAAATCAATCATTTTTAGAAAAGTCTGCCTGTCTATCTGTCTGCTTGTATGAACACTAGGGTGGCCCAAAAAAAACGACTATTTTTTTTTTTTGAGTCTCGGATGAAAATATGTTAGTTTTTGATGTTTTAAGAGCCCTCTCCAAAAGACAGCTCAAAAAAAAAATTTAAGAGATCACTCCAAATTTTTTGAAATTTCCAAAATCGTCAAAAATCGATTTTTTTTTTAATTATTTTTCTCATTATTTTACTTTTTTCTACAAGAAAAATGATAAAGATCCTGAAAATCTCAAGTCGAAATTTTAATATTTAAAGATCGCTCCAAATTTTTCAAGGTTTCCAAGACAAGTACATTATATCTTTTCGAGCTACTTCTGAATATGAATATCAACAAACTTGATATGTTTTTTCTTGCAACCTTTAAATATTAAAATTTCGACTTGAGATTTTCAGGATCTTTATCATTTTTCTTGTAGAAAAAAGTAAAATATTGAGAAAAATAATTAAAAAAAAAAATCGATTGTTGACGATTTTGGAAATTTTAAAAAATTTGGAGTGACCTCTTAAAAATTTTTTTTTTGAGCTGTCCTTTGGAGAGGGCTCTTAAAACATCAAAAACTAACATATTTTCACCCGAGACTCCAAAAAAAAATAGTAGGTTTTTTGGGCCACCCTAATGAACACATATCACTGCTAGAACACTGGGTTCACAATAATACCTAAGGCAAAAACATAAGGCAGATTATCGAGATTAAGATAGTCTTTGTTTGATTAAAATCGGATCACTCTGTCAAAAGTTATTGTAATTTAAGTGAGGGTTTGAGTCACATACGAGAAAAGAGTAGTAATCTATACTATTATTCTAAACTTTTTTTTTTGAACTGACTACGCTATTGACCCAGCAAGGTCTTAACAGCTTCACCGAACCACGCTAAATATTCTAAACTCGAAGGTCTGTTTGTTTGGTGAAACGAGCTAATCTCAGGAACTAGCGGTCTGATTTGAAAAATTCAGTATTAGCTTATTTATCGAGGAAGGGTGTAGGCTATATATCGTCACGCTAAGACTAATAGGAGTGGAGCAGCAATGAAGAATGTTTCAAAATCGTTTTTTTTTCTCTTTTGAAGAATTTCCGCTGCATGTTAGGGTTAACCCCAACATTCTGGTATAACTTGCCAGGACAAAACCATTCCAAGGAGCTCATCAGGGCATTTAACCAGCGATATGCTGATAAGGCCCTGTCACTCGGTAGGAATCAAATACGGGCTTTAGTGAGAGCACTCACTGGACACTTGTCTTAAAAAGCATTTGCACAACATTGGTGTCCAGAGCACAAGAGAGTGCAGATTCTGTGATATTGCAGATGAGACCCCCAAACACCTCTTGTGCGAATGTGATCCACTAAAACCTACCCGAAACCGGATTCTGGGAAAGTATGTTTTGCTTCCGGATGAGGTACAGATGCTCTCAGCCAAAAAAGTCCTGCTGTTCTTGAATACTATAGGACTAGGCGGAGAGCTTTAGTAACATGGGGCGATCACAATAGATCACTACTGGTCGCAGTGATACAGGACCATTAAGGCCTGCATAGCCCCATTCTCTAGAATAAAAAAAAAAAAAAAAAAAATAGGGTTAACCCAAATTAACTATTCTATGCGGACGAAGTTGCGGGTAGTAACTAGTATATTATAAGGGACTCTAATTATTAGATGTTTTTTTTTTGTATATCTGGATATAACTTTAAAACGTCTAGCAGTATTAGTTATTATTAGTAAGTTGTCAGTTTAATTTTTGTGGAAATTCATACACGGAAAGTATGTTAATCCTTAATTGATACGATTGTACAATATTAATATTACTTTTAGAAAACGTAAAAAAAAACAATTGCATAGATATATATTGTAATAGTAATTTATTTGAATGCCATATGTATAGATAAAGAGTTTTTTTTTTTAAATCGAAAGACTATAATATTCATTAAAATTATTTTAAGCAATCATAAAAAATGAGTAGAATAAAAATATGGTACGATATAACTGTGTAATAAACGCGATCAGAGAAGTAAGAATTAGTATGCAGGTAGTTTCGGGGGCGATAAATCGATCTAGCTAGATTTTATTCATAGAAAACTTTTTTAACTGAGTTTTCAGGCAATGAAAAAATATAACTAGAATATAAAGGTAAATTTCGCCGGCGCTGTCAAAAATAGCTCAAATATAGCTCAAATGGACTGACCCCAGTTCGAATCCGAGTGACAGCAGAAGAGACATATTTTTTAAATATTTAATTTTAAAAAAGATGATAATTTTATAAGGCAAACTTAACAGTTTATTTTAATTTAAAAATATTTTTTAAAGAACCTAGCTAGGCTCGGTTGCCCATGTACTTTTTATAAATTACACCCTTAAAGTATAAGCTATTTTACTGTTAGGTTTTATCGAAGTCTATTTGGTATATTAAGTGCGATATAGTAACAAACAAATCATAACTCTACTTATCTGTAATACTAGCCGGGCCGGCGAATGTTGTCCCGCTCGGATAATAACAGAAAATTTGACAAATTATACCAGGGGAATATTTAAAGGGTCAGATCCTTTAGTCCTGTGGTACGCCGCACACCGCACGTAGGTGGTAGAGCCCCGTCCGTAGGTGGTAGAGCCCCGCTGAAGCTATTTTTGGTTTCAGCATGAATGAGTCGGCTCCTCCGGGGTAGTGCCACCCCTCTCACAGATAACCGACGTGAAATAACAGTGCTTGCATTGTTGTGTTTGGTTCGGTCAGTGAGAGAGCCGGAGGCCCACGTTCCTTCCTCTTTCCTTCTTTCCCTTTCCTTCCCTTCCCCCTTCTCCCATATACAGGCTGGCAACGCACTTGCGACGTCCCTGATGTCGTTAGTGTCTATGGACGGTGGTGATCACTTAACATCACGTGACTCACCAGTTCGTTTGCCTCCTTTGATATAAAAAAAAAAAAAGTTTATAGTCACTTTTAACATATAATAATATCAAAACAAATACTAATAAACAACAAAAGGAACCTTAGTTAAAGTCTGTTCTAAAACTTTTAAGTATATGTGAACGATACTTTTAAACGTAAAAAAATCAGGCCTAGCTTCAATGAATACCTTTAAAGGGGCCGTTTTCTAGGTTAATCATTATGTAACTGCTTATCGTGGGAACGCCACAAGTAGTCCGGTGAAGCTGTTAAGACCTTGCTGGGTCAATAGCGTAGACATTTGGAAAAAAAAAAGTGGGAACGCCACACGGGCAATAAAGGGAACCGAAGCGCGAGCCGAGGTGCGGGAGGCGTACCGGAATGCGCGACAGAGCATTATTTATTTATAACACCAGTTCGTTTTTGCCTAAATCAGTTAATGATTATTGTATATCAGTTTTGCGTTTCTCGAGATAATTATGTCAAACATTAGGCACCTATTTTTAACCGACTTCAAAAAAAGGAGGAGGTTATCAATTCGACTGTATGTTTTTTTTTTTTTTTAATGTTTGTTACCTCATAACTTTGGACTGGCTGAACCGATTTTGAAGATTCTTTTTTTATTTGAAAGCTAGTGCTTCCCGTGTGGTCCCTTTTTGGTCCAGTTCTGTCAACGGCATCCAGTGCAAAACCGTATAAGTGTTAAATTTGCATTTGGTGTGTATACGACAAATAGGCGAATAACTCAATATCATGCCAACCAATTTCGATGATTCCTTTTTTATTGTAAAGGGTGTTCTTCAAGGGTAGTTTGATGAGAGTTTGGTTAGGTTCTGATTATGGGATCCCTGACAAAATAACACAACTATCAAGAAACAAGTCTACTCCTTTCTTAAGGGCCGGCAACGCATCTGTGATTCCTCTCGTGTTGCAGGTGTCCATGGGCGACGGTGATCACTTACCATGAGGTGACCCACATGTTATAGAAAAAAAAAATATGTACACCTAAAAATGGAAAAATAAAGTAAATTTTGCCAACCGAAAATCATATCATCTACATCTAGGTACAAAGGCACCGACTTCCAATGCATCTCTTGGTAGCACACATATTCATATGTTTTATTAAATTTGGTTAATTTGATAAACTATTTATTTTCCGGTTTTCAGTGCCTTATTTTTATGCCTCTGATTAATATTGAAGTCGGTTAATTCTTTTTTTTGAAAATTTACTTTTTTTCAATTATATAGAACGAGAATCGACTAATGATTATCCTGTAAAAATATTACTGGCAACTCAAAAGTCGCTGGGTATATCTAAACGTTCCTCAGGAATCACTTTATCGACTGTAGAAAAGCCCAGGAAAATCCGTTCAGTAGTTTGAGTTTACCGCAAACAAACAGAAAGACGTACATGACAGAGTATTTTGTTTTATAATATTAGTAGTAATAGTAGTGAAGATATTATGATATCTTCATTTATTAAAAAGATTTAGAGCTTCACGAAACTTCGGTTTTTATACGCACTACACGTTCAGCGATAAGTATTTTCTTAGTGAGAAGAAGTGCGGCAAACGATGTGACACGCATGCTCACGACAAACCAGATGAAGTTGCGGTTATCAGCTAGTATATCTATAAAGTAGCTAAACTCACTTATATATAAACGTAAATGTATAGTCATGTAAATTAAATTGAAGTGTCTCTGTTTGTTCGGATTTATATCTGGAAGTGTCGAATCAATCTTTTTTTTTCTTGGCAGTTATAGGCCATTTCAAGGTACATGAGGCCAACTCACGTTACTTCTAGCAATGTACATAATATCAGATAATGATTGGTAGAGCGGCTTCATTTGTTTCCCTGAATACGCTATTAACCTAGCAAGGTCTTAACTGCTTCACGGGACTACTAGCGGCTTCATTTATAACTTTTCATTCGTAGTTTATTAACTCCACTTGGTCGCAGTCCATATATAATTATAAAAATTGACGGCTTAAATTGATCGCCTACAGCAAGGGTCGGCAAATTAGTCATCCAAAAGTGCCAAATACAGACAATACAAAGATGGAAGTTTATTGAAACAGCCTTTTTTTAGGTTTTTCTTGTTGTTGATTAGTATTTGTTTTGATATTATTAAATGTTAAATGTGACTATAAGCGGTAGTGGCTGTGGTAACAGGAGTGAAGGATATGACCCTTTAAACATTCCGATGGTATAAGTTGACAAGTTTTTTTTAGTCATATTTTTATATAAATAATTATGATTAAAAGTACACTCTTGAGATTGTCTTTTTTAATATATCTTTTTTTACAAGTGGCTAGTCGTATTATTGTTGCTTTATAAAAAATGTGCTTCTTTTCAGAAAGCTTGTATTTCTAAAGTAATTGTTCATTAAATTAACCAAATTAAATAAAACATATGAATATTTACGCTACTTAGAGATGTATTGGTAGTCGGTGCCAAAAAGCACCAACTTTGAAATAAAAAAAGAATCGTCAAAATCGGTTTACCCAGTCCAAAATGATGAGGTAATAAACATAAATAGAAGTCGAATTGAGAATCTCGTCCTTTTTTTGAAGTCGGTTAAAAAGAGCCACATGCCTCTCGCGAGTTGCGGTTTATCGAACTGCCTTACAGGGATTACACGCGGCATCACGCCACCTCACGTTATTGGCAATGAACGTACTTATCAGACGATGATTGGTAGAGCGGCTTTATTCATAACCTTTCACTACGTATTTCATAAGAACGCTTCTCAAACTTGTATATGACAGTAAATGATGTGTTAACATATATCTATGTTTTAATAATACGCGTGCACAAATAGTAAATAAACAAAAAATGCCTCGAACTTTTGAAAGTCACATATAGTATAGAAAAAAAAATGGTATATTTACAAAGACTCGTGGACTAGTTTTTAGATATATTGATGAATCGTTTTATTTGAAAAAAAAAATCGAACATTATATTATTTATTCTAATTATACGTTGCGAATACAGAACTAATAAAAAATATTGTTGTCAAGGAATGATGAGAAATATAAAAGGAAACATACATTTATTGGAAAAATCTCGACATATAAATAGTGCTTTTAAATATCAATGTAAAAACCCTGGATCAGATATCTCTTGTGCAGTAGTGCCAGAGTTCCAGTAACTCATCTCATAATAGTATCTATTTGTATGGAGAAAGGCAATATAACCACATGAGATAATTTCCGAAAGCGAAGAATAAAATAAAATTAGTTAGCGGCGTTAGTTTTAGGATACAGAGAATTACGTGCTTTTGGTTTACTTATTTCTTTTATTACATACGCTGTCCCTGTCAGTCATATTGTGAAATTAGAATGTTAAAATGTAATAAAAGATTTTATGTAATTACAATTACTTTTTACGATTAACCGTGTGTGTAACATTTATGCAATACGACAATTACTAATTTCTTCAAATGTATTTTATACGCAATAATTAAAAAATAATATAAATACCTGTTATTAATATTTTCGGAGGATTCTGCTTTATGGCGTCTAATGAATATAATCTAGTATTTAATTTCAATGAAGTCCTATATATATTACGTAGAAACATAATAATAAATATTGTTTGTGTGAGAGAGACACGATAAATCACTACGTAAGTCGAAACGTAACTGGGATCAGTAAAGAGGTCTGTCGTGTGAGAGGTTGAATTGAAACTGGTTATAAGGCTAGAAAATTAGGTACACTCACATAGTAACGTAAATACAGAGCTATTTTTGCGGTCGCACGATAATGAACTTTAAAGAAAAAGCATTTAATATTATTTTAACAAAAACTTCCTCGCTGTGGGTGTGTCGCGTGAATGGGTATTTACATCCTTGACACTGCGAGCTGAGTTAGATTTTGGAAGAAATTAGCGGACTGATTTGAATACGTAAGCTATAAAATATTTAACACATTTGGGACTCTTTGAAATGGCAATATAATGTTTGTTCAAAACGTTTGTTTTTCCAGCATAATTATGAATATTAATACATTTGGATGTTACTTATCACGTTACCTGTATAGTGAATGATTTACTTTTATTTTATCGTATAGTTAAATAGAGCATTTATTTTTTATTATCGTCGATTGATTGATTCCTCTATTTGTCGCTGCGAGGAACATGGAACAGTGCAGCGGCAAACATTTGTTACTCTTCAGATCCAACCTGGTAACACCTGGAAAGGAATGAAAGGGTACACTTGCTGCGGACGCAAGTACCATCAGTCTCCAGAAGGGAAGAATTATACCATACAAAATGAAACGCAAAATCATATAATTTTGCTAGCTATTGCAAAGTAAAAAAGTTGTACGTTTATTACGATACACTAGATTCAAATAAAAGGAAATGAAAAACATACGTATTCTTGTTTCAGATTTGCTTCCTACTGAGGCATTCTATTTTTTTGCAAATTTTGTTGTCTCAGAACTTTATACTAATATTATAAAGAGGTAAAGTTTGTGACGTTGTAGGGGGTAATCTCAGAAACTATTAGTCCGATTTCAAAAATTCTTCCATTGTTTTATAGCTCATTTATCGAGGATGGTTATAGGCTATATATGATCACGCTAAGACCAATAGGAGTTGAGCAATAATGAAAAATGTAAAAAAAATCGGGGTACTTTCCTCGTGAGACCTCCCGCTACGTGTTAGCGTTAGCCCAAAGTATCTGCGGGCCTAACCAAGTTGCTTATCGATAATCACTAACGCAATCATTAAACGGAAAAATGTATGGAGATGGCATATCTGAACGCTATATCACGTGATTTCACGTGATATAGCGTTCAGATATGTTATCTCCATACATTTTTCCGTTTTCTATTTGCGTTATTGTTATTTTGTTTAAATTTGATTTTTTACTA
Organism: Antheraea mylitta; assembly: GCA_014332785.1. Lineage (NCBI taxonomy): Eukaryota > Metazoa > Arthropoda > Insecta > Lepidoptera > Saturniidae > Antheraea > Antheraea mylitta. The sequence continues at coordinate 106,187 of JACEII010000056.1, read as the reverse complement.
ATGCGATAAAGCCGAAGATGGATTTTAAGCCTAGACATCAACATTGCAAACGCAGCCACTTGAATTCATTTACGCATAAACGGCAGCTTTCAAGAATTAGGGAATCTGTAAACCACACCTTGGTCAGAATTAAATGAATTATGATGATATCAACGATAGATATTTTTTTCTTTGATTTAGTAAAAGACCAACTTAATTTAAATACTAGAAACAGCTACAAATTGGTCAAAAAGCAGTCTTTTAGGTAATAGTGTTAAGTTTTATAACAAAGTACTAAAACACTTTACCGGTTTTCCGTATGGTGAGTTCAAGAACCATGCCAAGCGGGTTTTAATGGCTAAAGGCTATTTTATAGGGGGGATCAACATGTGAACGATATTGACGTTTGGAAATGACGCCCCTCTGTGCATCTACTAAAAACGAATGTAACTAACTATTAATGTAATGTTTTGTAAAAATATTTCACATGAAGAGATAAACAAGACCGAGTTTCTTGCCGGTTCTCCTTGATGACTGGATTGTTTTTTGAACTGGTGCAGTGGTAGCTTCAACATTCATAAGCGCTTTCTCAGGGCCTAAATTGAATAAATTATACTTTGATTGATTTTGATCAGAAAGCCTATGAGAGAATTTCCTCGTCTTTTCGAAATTCTCTATTACAGGACTTGTATTATGTTTCAATTATAGTTGTTTCTATGTGGTTCCGCTAGAGGCGCTGTAAGTGCATGTAAACAAAGAAAGATTCTGAGCCCGAGTTATTTATTTCAAATTTATCTATTCGTTTTTTTTTTATAATAATTTAATTACAACCTGCGAAACACAAATACTCTTTAATTGAACTTTAAAATTTTCAAACTAATGATGCATTACAATTAAGTGTGTTTTAGTGCTTTTGTGTCATTACGTTTTTTTCTTTTTTAACAAAAAACCTGTTGTGTGATTCAAGGTTAATGTATTGTCTAGAATTAGAGGTCATAATGTTAGGTAATATGAATAAAAGATGCTGTTATTGGCTTAAAACCTGTTGAATTCTTATTTGACAAAAAGGTAATAATGAAAATGAAAGTTATATAGCTGCTAAGTATATATTCTGTAGATCTGTATATATTCTGTAGATCTGTATATATTCTGTAGATCTGTATATATTCGTTTATTTAAAACTAGCTGACGCCCGCGAGTTTTTGTTTTTTTTTTTTTTTTATAATCATAATTTTACAATTACTTCTTAACTTTATTTATTATCAGTTTATTGATTTTAGTTTATTTTTTATCCGCTTTCGTTTATTTTATTATTCAAATCAAAAATCGTCTTAAATGTAATAAAATAATATAGCTTATAGAATGAGCAAGATATATATACTATTATTTTAACTATTATTAGTTATATTAACCCTTTTTATCTCATTTATACGTAAGCATTGAATTTTTCTAAATAAGCACAAAAATATGCCCAAAACGCGTTCATCACCTGCAATTTGCTGATGTTATCGTACTTTTTTCAAAAAACCTCTTAGAACTGCACGATGATAGTAGAACTCAACGAGGTTAGCTCAACTATAGGCTTAGAGATGTATATCCTAAAAACAAAGGTAATTAATGACCAATCACTATAAGATACCTTTCTGTATAAACAGTCTACGATTAGAGTACGTACAAGAATACATTTACTTAGGCAAAAAAGTAACCTTTCGTAAAGAAAATAATATTAAAGAACTAGACAGACGAATAGCAATTACTTGGAAAAAATTCTGGGCCTATAAAGATGTTCTGAAGTCAGATATAAACCTTAAACTAAAAAAAATTGGTTGCCTGTAAAGTCGGTATACGGGCGAAAGTTTTACGTGACAACGACTTTGAGTGGTAAAATAATTTTAATGTGAATATTCATTCGTATAGTAGTCTCTCTCGCTCTTAGGCGGGCTAACCATGCCCGAGTGGAAGGGACGCGTGCCTCTCACTCGCTCTCATTGTTAGCGCATAACGTGAGCGGAGCGTAACGCAGTTTCTTGAAGTGTCACCCGGCAAACCAATTTATAAGACGTTGTCACGTCAAAAGAAAGTAATGTACACATGTATCCTACCTTGTTTGACATATGGATGCCAAACATGGATATTCGACTCAAAAATAAATAGGAAGCTTACATCATGCCAAAGAGGATTAGAAAGCAGCTCACTCAAAATAAAACTAAAAGACAGAGTACGGCACAAAATAATTAGAGAGAGAACCAAAATAATAGATGCTTTATCCTTCGCTCGCAGTTTAAAATTGAGATGGGTAGGACATGTGGCTCGTATACCAGATAATAGATGAACAAAAATCATAACTCTGTGGAACGGGCCTCACGGATATAGAAGTAGAGATAGGCCAAAAGCTCGATGGAGAGACGAACTACAATCCATAGCTGGTAGAAACTGGATAGACATTGCAAGGAGTCGCGACGCTTAGCATTCTCTAGAGGAGGCCATTACCCGAAGAGGGGTCCACGAAAATTAAAGATAAAAAAAATTATATATTAATATTGTCATTGTAACATTGGAATAAATAGGCTTTTTGTTTTATTTATTGAATTTTTCATTGAGACTGGCCTCTATGGCCATATTCGATTTTTTATTTGATTGATTCATGTTAGATCACCTCTATTAAACTTTATTATTACTGTTTATCCGTTATGGATAAAGCGTAATGATTAGCGTTTAAGATAATATTTTGAACAGTTCTCTGGTTACGATCAAGTTTCGTTAAAATTGATACAGATGTTTCAAAGATTAACACAGAGAAATAAAAACTTCAATTACATTTGTATGTATGGATTGAATCGACGAATTTCTATTAATTATTCATGTCTTCTTTGGAATACGTAATGTTTGTTTTTTTAATTAGTTTAGACGAATACATTGCTTGTTTTGATGGAAGAGTATATCGAATACTGAATGGATTTAAAAAGTCCCAGACGTTTTTCTATCTGTAACGGGATTGACCTTTAAAAAAAGCCCAGACTTTTTCGTTCTCTAACGGGATTGGCCTTTAACTCTTATGGTATAACTATATATATTACTTTATATATAACTTATGTATAACTTACCTTTTTTTGTTTTAATGCTAGGAAACATTTTCTCTTATTTTATACATGTCGTGTTCACGTTTATCCGGGTTCATGTCTATTTTTATTCATCGAAATCAGTTTTATGGACCTTAAATAAATAAAACACGAACGAAGCCGCGTGCGGAAGCCCGTTTAATATAACTCTGTATAAAAGATCCTAATCTCAAGAATTGTAGAATATTCTTCTGAAATTTTGTTTCAGACACATTCTAATCCTAACTAATATTATTTATGCGAAAGCAAGTTTTTTTGTTTGTGGCATGCATAAGTCAACAAAAACGCGAAAGCTAATTTTATACATACAATACATTCATACTTTAAATCGCGATTTAAAACTTCAGATTTAAAAATCTTAAAAAATAATGAAATATCCATATATATATATACATTACATTATACTAGCGGCCCTGCAGACGTTGTCCCGCCCTGATAATAAAAAAAAACTGAGCCGTCACGGGATGCCTTGCAGATGTCAAACATCGAAATTGTTTGGTGAACAGATTACGACAGGAATTAGCTATGGCATAATGAAAAGATAAAGCATTATAAATTTGTTCTATAAAATACTACTTTTTACCTACTTTTTAAGTTTATCGCGAACAAACCGACAAAAAGATGTGGCAGAGGACTTTGTTTTGTTTGTAGTGATAGTTATTTGTAATATGGTATATATAATAACTAACACTTGCACATACCGATTCGATTATTCAAACTGACGTCTTCCCTATTACTTCATCGTATAATTTAATCGAGATAACTTGCTTATACCATATCCATTCTTTATTTCACAACTCTACGGTCATAGAAGAGTTAACGTCACAGATATGCATAATGGATCATAATAAATCATTTATACAAAGTTGCATAACCATGTTAATTTTTAATGTCAGCATACTCGTTATGTAATTTGATATTGTATGCTAAAACGTGTGTTATAATATGTTTTCGATATTATACAAGAAACATCTACGTATATGTTGAAATGATATAGTGTAAATCGGTGACCGGTCGTTTGAGTATATACGTTTGTTTTTACCCGATTAGGCCTCCCACGGCAGCGGCTCAAGCCTAAGTTCGATTCCTCGGTAGGGAGCCCTTGAGTGCGTTGCTTGCGCGATACGGTGACACACAAATATACATCACCGCTACAACACTACACAATCACCCCCACACACGTGCACGCCTACACGCTTACACATGAAAGTGGAAGGGTTTACTTTTTTTTCCCTTATCGAACTGAAAAACTCTCAATTTTCCGATAATAAATATATGGAGGAGTTGTTGAGGCGTGTATGCTTGGTACACATATACGTTTCAGCAACTCATATATATATATATGAATAGTTAGCTAGGTTAACTAAGATAGGTCGCAATTTTGCATGCAACAGGCAACAGCCAAGCCGAGGTGTGCAGTGCACCTTTGAGCTGGTTTCCAAAATAAAATCGGCTGAGTGCCTTAAGCGCTCGCCTTAATAGTTCGGTGAAGCTGTTAAGACCTTGCTGGGTCAATAGCGTAGTCATTACGAAAAAAAAAATCGTTTGAGTATGACGTGAGTTGAACTTGTCATTTTTTTTTTTAAATATAGGGAGCAAATGAACATGTGGTTCACCTGATAAGTGATCACCACCGTCCATAACATTAGCAACACTAGGGGAGTCGTAAGTGCGTTGCTTTTTAAAGAGAGAGGTGGAGGGCAAGGGAGTGGGGTGTAAGGGAAGTTGGGCCTCCAGCGCTCTCACTGACCAAACGAAACGTAACAATGCAAACACTGTTATTTCATGTCGGTTTTCCGTGGGTCGGGTGGTAGTACCCCGGGCGAGCCGAACCATTCATGCTAAAACCAGTAATAGCTTCAGCGCGGCTCTGCCTACATCTAGGCTACTTTTTATCCCATAAAACACAATGGATTCTCCAGGATAATGGACGAAAGTTTAATTTGTAATTAATGTAATTCTTGACGAACTTAGGTAAATTTTCTTTGCGCTATACCAGACAGATTAGCTAAACATTTAAGCTATATTTCATCTCCTTATGCTTCTTTTTTCCTCGAATTGACTACGCGATTGACCTAGCAAGGCCTTAACAGCTTCACCGGGCTACGCTTTTTTTACATTACCGCCAATATACGTAGGTTATTTTTTCTCTTAATTGAACCTGCCAGGCAATATTGCGAACGTGTTCTCGGCTTATTGTAAAAGATTTCTCACATACCAACTGGGTATATATATGTGTGAGTGAGCCCCTTGATTGTTTGGACTTACAATGGAAGATGGTAGATGTAGTTGCAATCAGGTTTTATATTTTTTTGCGTTTAAAAATACAATTGAAATCGTTGATAACAAATTTGGTACAGAGGAAGTTGCACGGGTCAGCTAATAATAAGTAAACGTAATACAGTAATACACGAATATTCCGTATAAGTTGAACTAATACCGCAGAACCTATACGTCAAAGAAGTTCAGAATAGGAGCCACCTTTCCGACTTCGTTGACAAATATCGTCATAATTTTACGGTGGTTATCTTTAAATTTACGTTATAGGTATCCTATGTCCATCTGAGTTAATGTAATTTTCATATAATTATAGAATTTATGATATCGGTGCAGTGGTTCCAGAGTTTTCCTTCCTCATACAAACGAACAAACAAAATTCCCCCCGTGGCATAAAAATAACTAAAGTATTAAAATTTCCGCAATATGCTTCGACTGCATGTTTAGTCATTTTGTGTCTTTAGTCCCATAGGCTTTGGCCTTGCATTCTTATAACTCACTCTAAGCTAACATGTAGGTAATTAAATTACAACTTAAATTGTCAGTAACGCTTATCTAAGTTAGTTTCCAATATATTTACTTATTGTATTTAAAAAATGAAGTACTAGCACTACATATTTCTCACCATGACGAGAACAGTCGAGGAACTGAATTGCTTTAAGGTGGGAACAAGGATGAAAGATAAGTTTACTGATTAAATTTTAAAATTAATAAATGTATACACTACGATTTTTTCAAAACAGAGCTGGACATTTGCACTTCTTTTTTATTTTATTTTTTTATTGTAGCATGACATAGTGACTGTATTTGCTTGATGGCAATCCAAACACAACTGCCGAAAGACAAACTATCCAGCGCTGCCGCTGTCATGCCGGCCTGCGTAGGTGTCTCTTCACGTTACGCTTAAAAGATCCCACATCATAGGAAGAAGGGAACACACTCTCTTTAAATGTGTGTAAACATCGACTTGATATGCGTTTAATAATCAAATGAACAGTTTATGGTAAATATTGCTGGAAACCATTCTCGCTTATCTCTGAAAGTGCATGAGAAATCTGTATGAATAAAAGTCAACTTCCATAAGCGCACTAATTCAGAACGTATCCATGAATTTAGCAAATTCTTTCGTTGTTCTATTTGTGATTGTCAGGTATTGGTTTGTAGTAAGAAATATGTTTGAAATATCATACGTTAATCTAAAAAAATATGTTGACAATCTCCACATAAAAAGAGAGTAGGTGAATCAGTAAGACAGAAGAACTTCAAACATATTGACAGAATCGACGTTCATTTATCACAATTGCTTTTGATGCGAAACATCTATAGGCGCGGGTCAACCTGATTGTTAGCGTGGCGAGTGTGTTAGACGTGGCCATGCGATGCCATGCGCAAGCGACTGTGCGCAATCTCTCTTGTCGCACTGAACACGCATACCTATAGTGTAATTTGAGAATTTGTGATTTATTCTATTCGAATAATTTCGGCATTTCACATCTGCCAGGCGTCCTGTGACAGCTTAATTTTTTTTTTAATTCTATATCATGGTTGTACTACAATGAGAAAATTAGGTCACATTTTAGTCGCTATATAGTATTTACGCTAATTCTGTAATAAATAAATGTAAATAACTACTCCAAGTAAAACCTACAAATGTTTACTATTGCTAATAAATTGGACGTCGTTTGATAGTTAATTTCAGGGTTGTCACATTACAATAAATGTTATTAAAAACTTTGAAAATATGTACATATTTTGGCCGGCCGACATGATCTAAATACTAGAAACAACTCGTCATCCTATGTTTCGGAGTCAATAAAACCAGTAACAGTTTTGTAGGTAATAGTGATAGGTTTTACAAGGTCTCTAACCATATTACCGAATTGCCGGACTTCGGCGTGTCAAGCGGGTTTTTGTGTCAAAAAGCTATTATAGAGTAGATCAACATGTGAACGATGGTAATGACTCGTCTCTGTGTATCCACTAAAAAGATTGTAAGGTATAACGTGTCGTAGTTCGGTCAAGCTGTTAAGATCTTGACAAGTCAATAGCGTAGTCATTTAAAAAAAAAGTGTAATCTATCACTACATAGTATAAAACAAAGACCCCTGCCACGCATGTCTGTCTGTTCGCGATAAACTCAAAAACTACTGTACAGATTTTCTCGCGGTTTTCACTAGCAGATTAAGTAATTCACGACAAAGGTTTAGGTATATAATTTGTCAATGTTTTTTTTGTTATTATATTTTTTATTTTATTATCATGGCGGTATAGCGTCCGTCGGGTCCGCTTGTTATATATATATATATATAATTCTTTTGTCTGCAGGTATGTGACTGAACTCATCCTAAACGGTTGGACCTATATTTATGAAACTTTTTGTGTGTTTCAATGGATTTGAGATCGGTTTATATTAACAATTGGATCCGGTAGATGACACTGAGGTCTGATTCTAGGTTTTTTTTTTAAATTAAAAGAGTGGGACAACATATAGGTTAAAAAGATAAACCCGTTCCAGTTTCTGGCCGGTTCTTCTTGTCGATTGAGTTGTTTTCCAAACCGGTGGTAGTTTTGACATTCATAAGCGCTTTATTAGGTCCTAAACTGAGTAAAGTTTTTTAAATTTTGAATGATGTTATCGATCGTTAAGCAAGTTTTTTCATAGTTATGAATTTGGCATCCTTTTAAACAAGCAATCAGAGTAGGTAACCCGGCTTGCCTCCATTTTTCCATGGTTAACATACTTAGGTTCGAGTCACAAAATGATATTCAACCATAAATACTATATTAATTTTTACCTATTGTCGTATCTACAAAACCTTAAGTGGTCACGGCCGGTGGCACGCGCCACAATGGTGAAAGACAAGTTACCTGGTGCGCATCGAGCTGTGAACCGAAAGTCTTGTGTTTACATGCGAAATACGCCCGTCATCCCAGTTCGTGTTTGGCTACCACGAGCCTCGCCTGTACAGTAAATACTTGACATAAAGTGTTAACCTAAAAATATTTACATCGAAGAATTCTCCGTTCTGTTACTTCGTGATCTTTGATCGGAATGCATAGAGAATTATTCAGGGTTAAGTATAATTTCTCTTATACATAATAACCAATGGCTTTTAAGGGTTTTATCCGTGTACAACATTATAAATATATCAAGTAGCATTCCTGTAAACATAATTAAAATAATTTATGAATATTATAAAGAATTAGTTTGGCCTTTCATTATTTTTTACTTGAATACTTTTGTCGTTCTGTTTTTATCTATCGACGCTTTGTATATACGTTCAATATAATTAAAAATATATAATTACAGAAATTAACACAGCTGCTGTGATATTGTACTCGTTTGTTAACCTTGCCTGTATTTATTACCTTAAGTAAACAAGCGACTACTAAAGTTTTGTTTTAAAAGATATTTATAATGAATAGCACCTACTGCTTGTTCAATAGTGTCGCTGGGGGGAAGGTCCTACATAGTGTCATATGTTTGGGGGGAAAGTGAAATAAATATACATAAACAGACACAAGTTAACGTAAAAACACAAAAAAAATTGACGCTGTCATAAGGACTGCCGACAGGAGTGAAAACTCAATATCATGAAATAACTGTGTTCTCGTTTGATTTTGTAAATTATAGTCTGATTTATTTAAATTGCATGACTTATACATGGAAATTATTAACACTAGTCTTGCTTTCACCAATATTGGCACTTTTATAAATAATTATGGACATTTTTACTCAGTTTATTCATTAATCAAACATATGAGGAGCTGCACAAGTTTAATACAATATATTAATATTAAGATATACACAGGCAGCTATACTACGCGTCGTTAGTCTGACGTAAGATACGCAAGCGCAATACCGTCGGTCATGCTTACTAGCTTGTCATTACGCGTAAGTATACATTTAACATCAGCCAAAAACCGCTCAACGCGCCTAAAATAATTATCACTTCAAAAATGTCACCCACTTGGAATGCCACCTCCATGCTATCTACGCCACTAAACTCATGGACAGTTTCTAAAATCGTTGCCCGGTGAAGTTTAGTCTTTGCTAGGCCAATAGCGTAGTCTTTTCAGGTTGGAGAGCATGTTTGATCCCTGGCTGCCCCAACAATGCGGCGGACGGTGCACCGTGGGGTTATAGTTCGTGGGAGTCGGACATAACCCACTTTCCCCCCCCGAGAGGTTGGCGTATCCATAAAGGATTTTCCCACGATAATAAAAAAAAAGGTCAATAGCGTAGTCAGTACAAAGAAAACCTTAAAATTTTGCATATGTTTGATGACATATGGCTTGGGTAGTCTGGGATGGGATTACGTCAGTAATATGGTAGTCCGGTAAAGCTGTAAAGGCATTACAAGGCCAATAGCATACCCGATTAGGCCTCCCACGGCAGCGGCTCAAGCCTAGGTTCGATCCCTCGGTAGGGAGCCCTTGAGTGCGTTACTTGCGTGATACGATGACACAAAATATACATCACTGCTACAACACTACACGATCATCCCCACACACGTGCACACTAGACGCTTACACATGAAAGTGGAAGGGTTTACTTTTTTTCCCTTATCGAACTGAAAAAACTTCCAATTTTTCGATAATAAATATATGGAGAAGTTGTTGAGTCGTATATGCTTGGTACACATATACGTTTTAACAACTCATACATATATGAATAGTTAGCTAAGATAGGTAGCGATTTTGCTTGCAACACGCAACAGCCAAGCCGAGGTGGGCCGTGCACCCTTAAGCTGGTTGCCAAAATAAAATCGGTTGAGTGCCTTAAGCGCTCGCCTCAGTAGTCCGGTGAAGCTATTAAGACCTTGCTAGGTCAAGAGCGTAGTCAGTTCGAAAAAAAAGTCTGTAATGTTTATTAATTTCACCGGGCTACGAAGACGAGCGCTTAAAACACTTAGCCTATTTTACATTGACAACCAGCTCAAGTGTGCACGGCACACCACGACTTGGGCTGTTGGCTATATTTGTAATACCCTTGGTTGTTGGCTAGTTGATGCAATTCGCGACCTAACTGAGCTAACCTAAGCTACAAATTCCTATGTATATAAGTTAGTGAGATAGACATGTGTACAAACATATATAACTCAATAAATGTTATATGTATTTTTTTTCTGAACTAATTCAGTTCCATAAGTGAAAAATAAAACCCTTCCACTTTCATGTGTGAGCATGTGTGTGGAGGTTATGTGTGTAATATTGTTGCAGTGATGAAAGATTTTGTCTCTGTATTCGCGCGAGCAGCGTACTCGAAGGCTTCACGCCGAGGGAACGGACCTAGACTTAATTTTAATGAATCAGTACTACGTAATATTTGAATGACTCCGTATTTAATATACCTACTCCTCATTTCGCTGATAAAAATGTTTGTAAGCGTCAGTATATTACCTTTTATTTATATTGTGTTATAAACACCGGTTATTGAAGTATTCAATTATTATATTGTTGAGGTATGCCAATTATGGCATTGTGTTTAACCCTCAAGCAGGCGCGCGGTTGTTTGTAAATAGTAACAGCCGCACGTAGTCGAAACGACCAATTGGATATATTATGGGAATAAAACAATAATTAATCAATAACAATTTCTTTTTTACCTTTTTTAAACTCAAATTATACAAAACAATTTTCTTAAAGACAAAAATAATTATAAAATTAAATAACCTAACTCAGACATTCTTTGTATTAATCTGCTATTTAGGACCTCAAAACCAATTAACGTCAGTGCTTAAGACTTGGGGTAACAATAAAATGTAAAAATAATAAAATTAAATCTGGTTTTCATCTTCATAAAGGTAATATACACAGCAAATTAATTTCGTGTGGCTTCTGCAAATGTTTCTCTCGTAAGATATACACTGAGTTTTTAATTACCTCATTTTTTCGCTGGACATATTTTGCAACTTCCTTTGCATGTGTTGGAACTAGTGCCTGCTTCATTGTCAGCAACAGCCATATTCAAATATTCCGTTATTTCTTCAGTTTTGGCGGCTTTTCTTGTATGAATTCTTTGGTTTATATAACAATTTCTTCAATAATGTTCTCCGTAATGAATAAATTTTTGACTTGTACAAATGTTGTCAACCCCACACCATTTCTACGAGTACCTGAATTTTCAGGCCGAATACTTTGAACTTGACGCTTCAACTGGTTCTTATTTGAATTTCGCCACTTTGTTACCTTATCACGCCTCGACCTACCTCACCTGATTAATTGTGAAAGTGGTAAATTCTCCTCATTTGAATCCGAGCTGCCCACGTCCGCGAAGTATTGTGTTTCCTCTGGAACGATGTGTTCGGATGTTTCTGAATTTTGGTCACCAAGCTCTTAGTCAATTTCTTTATCTTATTTTTGTAATACCTTAATTATTGCACTTTGTGCTAGCGATCGACGACTCGTTTTATAAAAAGACAAACACTGTTACAAGATAAATTCAATAAAATTGGTTGACAGTCGAAGAAGTAATATATCGCATTGAAAGTCGCGCATAACCTTTTCGACGACAGGCACATGGCGTGCTTTCGACGCCTGCGCCGCTACAAAAACAAAAGCTATCTATGGGGTGGGGAAAGAACGGAGGGCGTAGACAACTGTTTATTTCGTACACAGTGATAATATAAGAAGCTACTAAGGATTCGAAATGCATGTGGCGAGTAATAAAAATGTTACTAACAAAAATGTGTTTACTGCGGTCTATTCGACTCCGCGCGGCTTTTGAAGGTTAAATGAATAATTGTAATTGTCAATCACGTCCATATACAGTGGGTAAGGTTCTGGTCCGCCACAAGTATCCATTGGTGGCTGCATCCGACCGTGAAAAAGATAGAAGGCTAACCAGTATGTAATATTATAAAGAAATGTCTGAGCAAAAGATGATCCACCTGGAAGGCCAACACACATTTTGCTTTTTATGCTTTAGTCGTATTTAAAAGTGCAATTCACTGGTGTGCTATCAGTGACAGGTAAGGTACTGGCAATATAGTCCTAATAATGAACTAAAGAAATTTATACTAATATTAGTATAAGTTATATTGTGAAAATATTTTACGGATAACCAATCAAATAAATATTAAAATAACTAGGTAGGGAAAAGTCGTTTATATAAAAAAATAATCCAGATTGTCTCTGTATTTTGCAAGAGAGAGATTTAACATGATACGAGTACGACAGTTATAGATAAGTGCCATAACTGTACAGTAATGACAAAAAGTCCCGTTGGCTGCTTACGTTGATTCATAGTGGTTTTATTCTGCCACTTAGATGAGGACGGGTATCATACAAGAATAATGCAAACCAAATAAGATCTATAGCTTTCTAAACCTATTAGGTATTTTTATCAACAATTTGTTATGAGTCCTTAAGACCATGTTCTATAAAATAAATGTTTTACAGTAGAGTGACCATTGAAAACATTATCCGATTAGGCCTCCCACGGCAGCGGCTCAAGCCTAGGTTCGATCCCTCGGTAGGGAGCCCTTGAGTGCGTTGCTTGCGCGATACGGTGACACACCCATACATCACTGCTACAACACTACACGATCACCTCCACAAACGTGCACGCCTACACACTACACTTCTTGGTGGAAGGGTTATTTTTGTTAAATTTTTTCCCTTATCGAACTGAAAAGCTCTCAATTTTTCCGACAAAAAATATATGGAGGAGTTGTTGAGGCGGATATGCTTGGTACTCATATACGTTTCAACAACTCAAACATATATGAATGGTTAGCTAGGTTAGCTAAGATAGGTCGCGATTTTGTATGCAACGGGCAACAGCCAAGCCGAGGTGTGCCGTGCACCCTTGAGCTGGTTGCCAATATAAAATCGGCTGAGTGCCTTAAGCGCTCGCCTTAGTAGTCCGGTGAAGCTGTTAAGACCTTGCTAGGTCAATAGCGTAGTCAGATCGAGAAAAAAAAAAAAATTGAAAACATGACATATATCGGGGAAGCTACTATTAACCTGCGATACCGTGCTATTGACTATATCGGGTGTGGTTACTAATGACCTCAAACGCTAGTGACTGAAGTTATCGGCTTTCATTATTTACCCCGTTGTGACACGCCATTGGTTGGAGGTATCAGCCGTTCATAATTTACTCCGTTGTGAGACGACAGTATCAGTTAACGTTTTATTCAATTTTTCGTGGTGGATTGATAGATCAGATCATAATCATGACGCCACTATGGATGGTTTACATAGACGTCATTTTATCTCAGCCCCGACACATATATTTATTTAAAAATCATAGCCAATTCTGTTGATCTTAAATTTACCTCATATTTTTCTTTTTTCTTGTTGAAGATTTTTAAATATTTTTATTGACCTGAAACTTCTTATGGCAGGGCTTTAAAATTCTGATCGGCAATCTTTTTGTGTGACGAAAAGTGGTGCGGGTGAACTCTGTGTCGTGTAGAGTGTTGAAAACAACGGTTCTCTTCCGATCACTGAAGTTAAGTAATGTCGAGGGCGGTCAGTACTTAGATGGGTGACCGCCTGGAAACACCGCATGACCATCAAAATGTTCCTGCGCTAAAACTTTCGATTCGTTTTCAGTCAGAATCCGTTCACTATCGTAACCAGATTTATCATAGAACCAGCAGTTTCCCGAGTTTTTTTTATATTTTAGGTATTTTAGTTATGATTTCTATATATTGCATGTGTTTTTTTTTACGATTAACATCTACAGTAACATTCTTTCTTGTTATGTATTCGAATTCGTCGTAATATTCTAAATATAATATTCGGTCGAAATACTCTAAAGTTACATATGGATATATAAACAGACAGAAACACCAAAAACATTAATGTCATATTTGTGCCTTTATAGTACATACCTGTCACAACATTTAAAAAAAATGTTATGTATAAATAAAGCTACATATTTATTAAAACGAGTGCTCGTCCAATGCTCAAACTTCGATCATCAAGAAAAAAAATTGTTCTAAATTTTTTATTGATAACAAACGCTCGTGCATAGCTAAAAGTAATAAAGAAAATCGGTTGGAGTTTTTGGCGGGATTTCAGTCTGTCATGTAGTGGATTTTATATTTTATTCATAATCTTGTGTTTCTTGACTCTATATTGTGTAAAGTTGGTGGTGTTTTATGTAATATGGTTAGTTTATTGTGCATAAGTGAAGTGAATGGAAAATAATACCACGGAGCATGAAATTCTGAGGTGCCACAAAAACTCCCTGGAGGGTTCTAACAAGAGATCCACCATCTTGTTAGAATATTGATTGACACGACGCTTGATATTGTAATGATCGTACGACGCTTGTAATATTATTGATTACTCGACAATGGCAGTAATAATCTGAAAGATTGATTGCCAAAAATAAAGTTAAAAAAAAAAAAGAAAATCGGTTGAGAAACATAGGAATAATACGTTCTTAACGATTTTCCCACTGCTTATTTATATACCTATAGATGATTTTTTTTAAATAATTATGAAATCATACTAATGAAATATTGCTAAACATTTTAAATGAATGAAATTTTGCACATAATGATATTTCATAACCTGAAATATTTAGCTGTTACAAATAAAGGTTTAGACACAAAAAAAAGATTAATAAAAGATTGTCATACAAAAGTTATAGTACTGTTTATTCTTAATTTCACGTCGCGGTCATTATTTTTGCAATAATATTGTAGTAATGATATCTCTATTATTTAATCTTTGCATTCTTCGGTTTGACATGTAGGTTTTAGATTTTTCCTTCCTAAACAAAAGGCCAAGGTATCTAGACCATGCAGCCACGCCTGAAGTAATTTCGTTCACTGAATCCGGTTTTGCGTCACTATATCTCCATCTAGCGTGTTTGCAGATAAACAGCTAACCTATAGTAAAATATAAAAGCAAGACACAATCTATTAGTTTCTACATAACATTTGAAGATGTCGCGTCGTGCCATCTCATACGATCCTCATTATAATTAATAATTTAGCAATGAACAAACAAAAACACAATAATTAATTACGCAATACCTAAACAATGATGTAAAGAACGCTCTTAGATAAATAGATCGCAATTTTAATGTGGAATGAGTGAAAGTCCGACGGAATCAACGGACCGTTGTGGCAGTTTCATTGTTTTGTTGCATTGTATTGTTTCATTAGAGTAAGGACCTTGAGGCTGCCGGATTCCGTTAGTGCAATAGTTTTAATAATTAAACTATACAAGCAACCCACTCCGGCTTCGCATGTATGCAATGTACTTTTGTAGCGTTGTAAGCGTCTAACATTAAGTATGGGTCGATGAGAGCGAATATTATGTGAAGATGTTACGAACACCCCGACTAAAGAACATCTTTCTTTTTTGAACATACGTTTATTCATATAGCTACTTATATAAAAAAATGAAGTTTTAGAAAATGTTTTGTAACAATTATCATACTACCTATTATTAAGACATAATGTACAATCTGCGCCAAACATTTTGACCGCTCTGCATGCAATCTCTCTCATCTCTGCAACGTATTATATTAAAAGTATTTATAAATCAAGACAACTTTATCCTTAAATAATTGCCACTATTAATATGTTAGTTTTTACTAATTATAGTTGTAATTAAATATAATTGTAATATATATAAAAACTCTGTTGAAATAAATAATGAAATAGATACTGCTGTTAATGCAGAGTATTTAAATTGAAATACCAGTATGTTTGTCGATCATACAATCGCTAGATTTCAGAATAGATTTTTTAACATCAAGGTTTCTGTGGATAGTTAGATCGATATTGTAAAGTTACTTACATGGCCACTTCAACCCCTTTAAACTAACTACTATTTCGGCTGGGTGTCTTCTGTATTAGTCACTACACTTGACGAAACTTCTAAATAAAGTTTTCAATAATTACTTTAGTATATTCTAATATTGTATTGTTACTAAATTTGACTCTCAATTTCTAGGAACAAATTTATAAACGTGAGAATGCTCTTAGCGTGTTACAATGAAATTTTTGAACGCTGAACAGGAATGGACTGTATGAGAGGACAAATATTATGGCTACTTGTTGTAGTAACGTTTGGATCGGGGCAAAATGCAATATGCCCGACATCAGAGTCAATACAACCTTGCATATGCACAAATCGTCATGAAGATTTTCAAATATGGTAATATGATTATATTCTAGGAAATTCTTTTAAGGTTTTATAATAAATTATACAATTTTGTCCTACTAATATAATCAAATCAAGAATACTTATAATAATGTTCGTGTGCAATTCGTAATACATAAGGTGTACACACAAACACTGTGAATGTCAAATACACTGTATAATGTATTCTATCTCTTTCTCTTTTTAACATCCCTTTTCCGTTTCATTGAATTCAAAATTCGAATAAGGGTAATAACGGATCTTAAGAAGCTGTTATTTCAAAATTCATTAGTATTTTGGCACTTCATCTTTTCTAACATAATTTAAATCACGTTTCATTAGAAACTGAACTGATGCCTATTATTTCTATCTAATAAATCATTTGCAGCTAGGTTTTACGATATAAAGACGAACACGTGTAGTTTAACGAAAATGCATCTTTTTCTTCCTCCACAAAGAATAAAAATTGATGTTACTTATTTGCTGATATTAAAAAGGCAATACAGTAAATATAATAATTTTCGATTACAGGTGTACACACAGCGACCTGACACAAGTGTTAAAAGGCTTTCATAAAATAGGGGAATACGTGAAAAAACCAATAGATGAGCTAATAATTGAAAATAATTTTCTTCCTTCGTTACCAGGCAAGATATTCCAAAATGTGAACATACTAAGATTGATGCTCCGTCACAACGGTTTGGAGAGATTATCTGCGGCTTGGTTAGAAACCCAAGAAAGAAACTTGTTAGAGATATTCATTGTTGAAAATGACCTACGAAGTCTACCGGCAGAAAGTTTAACGAAACTACAGAATCTTCAAGCCATAACAATACAATCACATAGTCTCAAAAGAATACCCGTATTTTCAAATTTACAGAAATTAAAATACATTAATATACAATCTGCAAATTTAAACACTATAAATGAGAAAACATTCGATAAACTGCCAAACTTGGAAAAATTATTTATAAAAGGCAGTCCTAATCTTCATGTAATAAAAGAAAATGCTCTCTATAACTTACCTAAATTAATAAAACTAGAAATCACGCATTGTGGAATCGATGGTATACATATGAGAGCACTCTCTTTAATACCTTCCTTAAAGGAACTCTCATTAAGTAATAATAACATATATGATGCAACAATGGTGGGTCGGGCAATAAGAGATCTGTCAATGCTTTCACATTTGAATCTCGACTCAAACTTAATAGACAAATTATACGAAGGCGCCTTCGTAGATCAACCGATGCTTGAAAGAATATATCTTGCTAACAACAACATAAGCATAATTCATCACGGAGCATTTCACAGAGTACCCAGTTTAAGGATTTTAGACTTAAACTATAATAAAATAAGACAGATACATCCAGAATCATTTCTACAACAATCTGCTAGCGGAGTTGAAGAGTTAAATCTCATTGGTAACGAAATTATGCATATTTCTGAATTTCGTGCACTACTGGATGCTTTGCCACGGTTGAAATTTTTAGACATGAGTGATAACTTACTACAAGAAATTCCTAGAGGTGCACTCAGAGGACATCCTAGTTTGGAACGGCTACATCTTAATAAAAATAGTATTAAATTCATAGAGGCAGATGCATTTGTCGCCATGCCAGCATTGAGGGAATTACATTTAAGTAATAATTCTTTATCTGATCTCAATGAAGGGCTATTTTGGAATTTACCTGCATTAAAAGGATTAGATTTGTCATACAACTATTTTCAACGATTACAACCAAAATTATTGTACAACCTTCCAGCTCTGCGGAGGATTAATATGAGCTACAATCAATTAACAGTCATCGACCCGATCAGTTTTATGGAAACTCCCTTGATTGAATATGTCAATATATCAGGAAATATTTTAACGTCCATTCACCCAGCTACTTTTAGAAATTTGGCAAACCTTTATGAAGTGGACGTTAGTTTAAATCAACTTATAGAATTTATACCTGGACTCCCGAGAGGACTAGAACAACTTTACTTACATAAAAATCAAATAACTAGTTTACCAGTAACACCTTCGCCGGACTTAGATTTGCCTTCTTTGAGAACTTTAGATATATCAAGTAATGGTTTGCAAATAATTCCCCAGGGATGTATGAAAGCCTTTCACAATTTAAGAAGACTTTACATTAACAGAAATGGTCTAAGGCAGATAGAGGCAACAACCTTTAGTGATCTTGAGCGCTTGGAAATTCTAGATCTGAGTGATAATCAAATACTTACAATTCACACGAAAAGCTTTAACAAGCTGATGTATCTAAAACAAATAAATTTACATGGAAATACTATTGAAAATTTTGATTTTACTACGATACAAGATAATTCAGCATTACATAATTTGGATTTTAGCAAAAATAAATTGAAAAATATAACTTCAAATATTATGACGAAAATGGTGGACTTGGAAATTATTAATATATCGTCCAATCATTTAATTGAAATACCTGAAACATTAAACGTGTTAACGAAATTGAAAATAATTGATGCTAGTTTTAATCATATAAAAATTTTCGATGGTAGAGTTTTGAACAATTTACAAACACTAATGGACATTAAAATGCCCAATAACAAACTTACAGAATTACGAGCAAAGAGTTTTACTGATTTACGAAACCTGGAAACGATTGATCTGGATAATAATCAAATTGAAGTTATTCATCCTAATGCAATTACAAATCTGCCTAATTTGATTTCTGTATATTTGGGTCGTAATCATATCATCGATATACCAGACCGAGCATTTATGAATCTACCGAAGTTAAGGTTCATAGAGTTACAGGGAAATCGTTTGCAGTTCATATCAGTTAAAGCTTTTGAAAATATGCCACTTGTGCAATACATGAACATGAGTAATAACCAAATAACGAATGTTGATAACTCAGGTCTACGACAGTTAACGTCTTTGGAAGTTTTGGACTTAAGT
Organism: Antheraea mylitta; assembly: GCA_014332785.1. NCBI lineage: Eukaryota > Metazoa > Arthropoda > Insecta > Lepidoptera > Saturniidae > Antheraea > Antheraea mylitta. The sequence goes on along the minus strand of JACEII010000056.1, from coordinate 86,759 downwards.
TTTAATAAAATAACAAAATTAACTAAAGAATCCTTTCAGTATATGGAATGGCTGGTTGAACTTAATTTAGATAATAATTTTATATGTTACTTTAATGGACAGCCATTTGACTTCATGCCAAGGTTAAAGGTTCTTTCTTTGAGATATAATAAACTGACAACAATATCTGAAGTTACATTTCAGAAATTAAGGAGTAACATTGCTATTTTAGACTTAGACGGTAAATTTATTACAGTAATTTCATTGTTTGCTTGTTTTTAAGTCTATGTTATTGAACTTGTTGTTGCCATTTCAGGAAATCCATTGGTTTGTAACTGCGCGATAATTTGGTTGAAGTCATGGTTATCAGAGTCAACATCCATAGGACCAAAATGTGCAGATGGTACTTATGTCAAAGGAATGCCATTCTCAAGAGACGATTGTCTTAATATTGCAACTAATGGCGTAGATTTTAGTTCCTGTGTCACACATGAAAACGAACCTCTTTTGCCAAATTTGGCGACATCACAAGTTTTCTCGTCCTTAGATAAAATAAAAGATTACACAACTCACACAAGAAATAATTATCATATAAATAAAATCAATAACAGACCATCACCTGAAGAATCAGATTATTTTTACGATGAATATGTTGATTACCCGTATAATGGAAGTTTAATAGATGGTTTCAATAATGAAATTAATTTACAATCGAACAACACTACTCATGATACGATTGGTAGAACTCCTACGCTATATGCAGAAATTAAGAATAAAACAATTTTGAATTCAAATATTTCTTCATCAAAGGCACCCACAAGCGGTTTTACATTTTTTGGTATGCCTTTACCTGCAATTAATATAGGAAAAATACTAAACACAGGACGAAAGTTGGAGTGGCCAGATCAGAAAGACCATCATTCTAATAGGTACCAAACTCCTCAACCACCTTTATTTGAAACTGGAGGGTTTACACCAATACTTCCGTCAACAGCTGGAGGTTTCATCCCCATAGCAGATCCATCCTTAAATATATCTCAAAAAAATAATGTTATCAATATCCATAATAATTCTAGCAGTCCTAAGCGAGGAAATATTGAAATGACTTTTGAGGGTGTAGCAACCAAACATGTTAAACCAATCCAACGAAATACAACCCACCAAACAGTTAAAAGTGAAGTGCATGAACTTGAAGCCTATGTTGGTGTGAATAATAAAACAAAAATATCTTACAACCGAACAAAGAACTTGCAAGAAGAAATGAGTGCTCCTAATAATCTAAGTAAATACCATTTTATGGAATCAAATTTAACCATAACAAAATTGCCGGAAAAAGAGGCCTTGTTGATAACAACTGATACAACAAATGACATGTCTTTACAAACGTGGATGGATATCACAACAGTATCATATCCATATTCCACTCCTAAACCTTCTAGCCCTATTAAGAAACTGGAAGAGCAGCCAACAGCTCTTTCTGCAGTACTGATACCAAATCGCGAAGAGGTTAACAACTTTGTGAAAAGGCCTGCAACTATTACAAAAGTGAATATTCCACATTCAGAACAATATGATATGAAAAATATTTATTCACCAGTTACTAACAGAGAAGCAAAAACTCGTTTCTCTGAAATTACAAGTATTAGTAATACAAAAATGCAACATGTTGTTGGCAAAGAATGGTATTACAAAAATTATAACAATTCCAATCTAGAACCTTATGTGGCACCCGGAATTCATATTTCTACAAGTAGTTATACATTTCATAATAACTGTTTGTTAACTATTATATCTGTAGGTATTATAAATTTACTAATTACTTGAGACTATAATTTTAAGAAATATACAATGTATTACTATTATTCTTTTAATTATCCCAGACTGTGGACTCTATTAGTAAATTACAGTAATCAATTTGTTCAAATTATCACTTATTATCATGTCATTTGAATAATAAGAAGAAACTATGACAATTATATATTATATTTTTTATATAACACCAGGATGCTATTTGGAAAAGTGTTCCAATAGCTTAACATTCTTACTGAACCTTGGTAGCATTGATATCTTCAATTCATACTTTAATAGTAAAAATGAATCCAAAAAGAAGAATGTGAACATATTTTCAGAACTTGAGAAATGTCTCCTGAGCCCTTAAAAATTATTTTTCCCTCATTACAGATTTTACAGTCTCTCTGTCATTAGGTTAGGTGTAATTTGAGAAAGAAGGGTAATGCAAACTTGGCTTGAGAGAACACTGTGCATTTAGTAAGAAACCTTTTAAAAGCAAGTATTAAACTTTTTTGTAATAACATCATATTTGTTTCATTTTTAAAAATTTTAATTAGCATGTTAAAACAAAGTAATATAAATTTATATATATTATACATAAAGAAAGTTCGAGAAAATTATTATATAACTATTGAGTTTTATCTCATTTAAACATTCTGTTCAAGGTATAAGCGCCCTTATACATCTTAAACTTTTTATTTTACACTTCAAGGGTAGTGTTACAAATCATTTTGGTCCGAAAAATATGTTCTAAATTTGTCTAATGCTTTATATCTATGAGAAATCTTGTTTTTCTCTGTTTTTGGTAACTCTGCATAGGTTTGATTATATCCATCTGGTTGGAAGATGCAATCCCAGCCAAAGTCCCTTGTACCTCTTGGCGATACAATTTTTCCTTTAGTTCTGCCTTGAAATAATATAACATCAAGATTATCACAGTGACCGCCACAAAATGCGAAAGTACACACTGCTTCTGCAGATTTATCTTCCCATCCAGCCAGTAGCCGCGTGAGGCCTTCAGGCTTAATTTTATCAAGGAACCACTTGATATATGGTCCCGGTAGTCCGTGTAACGCGGTAAAACATAACGATGTATCTTCGACTAATACAGGCCTCTTCAATCTTCTCGCAGCTTCTTGACATTTCTTTATAGACACTTCGTCAATCTCACCTTGTAATTCTGGCAAGTCTAATTTGTAGTTTATTATTTCGAAAGGGAAATTATTGCCTAAAATAGCTCTAACCTCTTCTAACTTCTTAACATTTCCAGTTACGAAAGTTATGGTTTTAAGAGACATAATGTTTATAGTTCTTACAAATAACATACGCCTTTAGAGCTAGAGGCTCCCGAACTACTGGACGTGTTAATTTTACAAGCATACATTCACAATTATAACAGTAACATACAAATGTTTTTTTTATTATACAATTTTTATTATACAATATACATATTACATACAATTTTTTTTTCTTTATTTTTGGCAATCAATCATTTAGATTATTACTGCCATTGTCACGTAGTCAAAATAATATTACAAGCATCGTGCAATCATTTCAATAATAAGCGTCGTGTCAGTCAATATTCTAACAAGATGGTGGATCCCTTGTTAGAACCTTCCAGGGAGTTTTTGTGGCATCTCAGAATTTCATGCTCCGTGGTATTATTTTCCATTCACTTCACTTATGCACGATAAACTAACTATGTAGCGTGCTGGCCATTAAAAAATATCTATGGCCCTTTTTCAAAACAGCGACATATTGGTTGTCACTAAAAAAGATACAAATTTTTCCTCAACAAAAGTGGACATTAAAAGTTTCGGTTGCAAAGTCAGTGTTTGATTTTATAATACATATTACATTGAACACGCCCCAAAATTGGTGACCTCCGACGCATGTGATTGACAAACAACATCAACATCAACACAAACATTATCGAGAAATCACAATATTCATCACCAAACGGCGAGGCCCTATACAACGGAGACTTCTACACTGCACCGACAAATTTCATGACGGCCAACTAAGCAGAGGAAAGGACCCCTGCATGACCCGTGACTCATCCACTTCCAACACAACAACTCAACAAGGAAACGAACGAGGACTGTATCTCAGCTGGAACCATCAACCGTCCCCAACATGGACTCACCAGCAACGCAATTGGCTTCGCTTAGAGAAATGGTGCAGCAACTTACACATGAAATAGCATCACTAAAAAGCCAACAGCACCGTGTATCCAGTAGCCGCTCTATTTCGACCAGCAGAAGACGACACCATTCACCTGCGCTACGATGTTGGTATCACACGAAATTTGGTAGGCAAGCCAAGAAATGTACTCCTCCTTGTAATTGGAGTGAGCAAAAACTCAAGCAGCAATCAGTCACGACGGACACTGATTGCTGTTCATTAGATCATAAGAACCGCCGCTTATTTGTTACTGACAGGATCACGAAGCACCGGTTCCTAGTCGACACGGGGTCTGATCTATGTTGTTTCCCTTATAGGTGGCTCCGAGAAAAAAGATGCTCTTCTAATCGGGAGCTCAGTGCCGCTAACGGCAGCTCAATTAGAACTTATGGCACCGTCACTCTCCGACTCGACTTGGGACTACGCCGTGATTTTAGATGGGAATTTGTAGTCGCAGATGTCAGTACTGCCATTATTGGCGCAGATTTTTTGGCATACTACCATCTTTTGCCAAACTGCCACAACAAGAGGATAGAGGATGGTAAGACTGGTCTGTCAGCAAACGCTTCTACAGCCGTTATAGAGCATTCTAGCGTTAAGGCAATAGGTCCCTCAGATTCTGCATTTGCACAAGTGCTTGCCGAATTTCCAGACATTTTCCGACCTCCCGGTCTTCCTCGCTTTCATAAGCACAATACAGTCCACCATATCCGGACTACAGACGGGCCTCCAGTATCATGTCGACCTCGTCGGTTAGCTCCTCAGAAACTTACTGCTGCAAAGAGCGAATTTGAAAGCATGGTACGAAACGGCATTGCCCGCCCGTCTCAAAGTGCTTGGTCTTCTCCACTTCACATGACGGTCAAGAAGGACCTTTCTTGGCGTCCTTGCGGTGATTATCGCGCATTAAACGCGCGAACTATACCTGATCGCTATCCTGTCCGACATATTAATGATTTTAGCAACAATCTAGCAGGTTCGAAAATTTTTAGTACCATCGACCTGGTAAAGGCGTACCATCAGATTCCAGTATACCATGAGGATATCCCGAAGACCGCCATTGTTACACCATTTGGCCACTTCGAATTCCCTTATATGACCTTTGGTTTACGCAACGCTGGACAAACGTTCCAAAGATTCATTGATGAGGTCACACAGGGATTGGATTTAGTTTTCCCGTACGTGGATGATATCCTCGTATTTTCTGAGACCGAATCTCTGCACAAAGACCATCTCAGAATCTTGTTCAAACGCCTACAAGATTATGGCGTCATAGTGAACGCATCAAAGTGTGTGTTTGGTGCCCCAGAAGTAGTTTTTCTGGGTTACACTATCAACTCAGAAGGAACTCGCCCTCCTCAGGATCGAGTACAAGCTTTACTAAATTATTCACCTCCTAAAACTATTAGTGGAGTCCGACGTTTTCTCGGTATGTTAAATTTTTATCGTCGCTTCATACCTCATGCTGCACAGTTTCAAGCACCACTCATTGACGCAGTAGTCGCCACCAACAGTAAAGGCGCAAAACCATTTTTATGGACGCCCAAGCTGTTGGAGCATTTTGAAGCCTGTAAAACTAGTTTATCAAAGGCAACTTTACTTCAACATCCAATTAACGATGCACCTCTCGGTCTGTTCACAGACGCTTCCAGCATTCACGTGGGATCGTGTTTGCAGCAACAGGTCAATGGTCAATGGCAACCTTTAGCTTTTTTCAGTAAAAAATTGACTTCAAAACAATCACAGTGGCCTGCTTATTACCGAGAGCTATTAGCAATATACGAAAGTGTACAACACTTTCGTTATATTTTAGAAGTTAGCAATGCAACCATTTTCACTGACCACAAACCTCTTTTATACGCTTTTGTACAAAGACGAGAGAAGCTTCCTCCTGCACAGCTGAACCAACTATCTTTCATCAGTCAATTCACAACTGACATTCAGTACATTAAAGGTTCTGAAAACCTTATTGCTGATGCCATGTCACGAATTGAGGCAATTTCATTAGAGCAAGAATATGAAACCTTAGCACGTTCTCAAGGCACTGATGAAGAACTTCAAAATTTATTGAAAAACGGTTCAAGCCTTAAACTTACCAAAATTAATATTCCTGGTACTGGCGTCTCTCTATTTTGTGATGTTTCCACAGATAGGCCGCGTCCGTATGTGACTCCAGAACTGCGGCGGGTTATCTTCAATAAGCTGCATAATTTGAGCCATCCCGGCGCACGAGCTACCACCCGCCTTGTCACCGAGCGGTACGTTTGGCCATCCGTCAATAAGGAATGTCGCGAGTGGTCACGAGCGTGTCCTGCCTGCCAACGCAGTAAAGTCTCCAGGCATAATACCGCTCCCCTAAGTAATTTTAAAACCCCATCTGGTCGATTCCTCCATGTCCATTTGGACATCATAGGACCATTACCTGTTTGCGATGGTTATCGCTATTGCTTAACAGCAATAGACAGGGTAACGAGGTGGCCAGAAGTATGGCCAATGCGTTCTATAACCGCAGAAGAAGTGGTAGAGACTTTTACTAGAGAATGGATCTCTAGATTCGGCATACCACTCTGTATCACGACCGACCAGGGTACTCAATTTGAGTCTGATTTATTCCGCAGACTCCTTATCACTTTTGCCACTAAACGACAAAGGACAACCGCATATCACCCACAGGCAAATGGTATGATAGAGCGCGTACATAGGCAACTTAAGGCCTCTTTAATGTGCCATGAACAATCCTGGCTGAACGCTCTACCGTTTGTACTTTTAGGCATGCGCTCCGCTTTTAAAGAGGACCTCAAGTGTACAGCCGCCGAGCTCATGTACGGTGAAACATTGAGACTCCCTGGAGAACTACTTGTTGCACCTCAGAACCCTATTGGTGAAGATCCAGCTGATTTAGTCGTTAGGATGCGTCAACATATGTCGAAAATTCGACCAGTACCGGCATCTCGCCATGGTAATCAAAAGTCTTTCTTATTCAAGGACATATCAACAGCTACACATGTGTACTTGCGTGATGACTCTGTTCGACGCCCTCTTCAGCCGCCTTATACTGGACCTTATCAGGTTCTCGAACGGTCAAGTGACGGCAAAACGCTTACTTTGGACATCAAGGGTAAGAAAGTGGTAATCAGTATCGATCGCGTCAAACCTGCTTTCTTCTCGGAAGTTACTCCTCAACCCTTAGTTCCACCATCTTCACCAGTCACATCCGTTCCTCCTATCCTCAAGCCACCTATAGATAATTTATTACCCTCACCCTACGTTACTCGATCTGGTCGTCGTGTCAAATTTAAACCGACGCTAGATTTGTAACGCACTTTTATGTATATAGTTGTATTATTGCCATTTTAACTAATTTATGTGTATTATAATATTATTAAGACTGTTGTAACTTCATTTTTTTTTTTTATATCAATTCTTTATAACTAAGTCTCTATTTCTGTACACTTTACTTTTTATATTAATGTAAATATGTGTATAACGTCATACTTTGTAAATGTTTTTATACTGGGTTTTCTTTACTCCGTAGGGGGGTGCTGTAGCGTGCTGGCCATTAAAAAATATCTATGGCCCTTTTTCAAAACAGCGACATATTGGTTGTCACTAAAAAAGATACAAATTTTTCCTCAACAAAAGTGGACATTAAAAGTTTCGGTTGCAAAGTCAGCGTTTAATTTAATCATAATTTCACATCGAACACGCCCCAAAAACTATATTACGCAAAACACCACCAAATTTACAAAATATAGAGTCTAATAACACAAGATTATGAATAAAATATAAAATCCACTACATGACAGACTGAGATCCCGCCAAAACTCCTACATACAATTTTATTATACAATTTTTAGTTTTTACATAGACTACGGCACAGAGTACCTATAATATATAATATAAAATATAGACAGTATTGCCGTTTAAGAAATACAAGTATCCAGACATCATTTAAAAAGTAGCTAGATTTTGAAAAATACATAACCAAAAAATCCACCAGAAGTCACTAAATGTTTCATAATATTTCATGGTAAAAAATATGGTGAAAATACTATACTGCGAATATTTCACTGTGATAAAACGAACAAAAGGCTTTAGTTAGATTAGTTATAACAACTTTTAGACACGTTATAACTCTTCTTGCTGTTTTCATTCTGGTCGACTCCGAGATCGAACGTCATTCTTGTAGAGAAGTTCCAAAAACAACATCAGTAATTCATGTTGCTATCAGTAATTACAATTAAATTAGTACCAAAATACTTAAATATTTTCAATATTCAATTAGTCGCTAGAAGTCGCTAATTTTTTTTAAGTCGCTAGATTGAAAAAAATAGTCTTTAAACATGTCCATAATCCGCTAGATCTACCGAAAAAGTCGCTAAAACGGCAACAGTGAACATAGACGTCATAGACTTCTTATAATACTTATTTACTCTGTGACATAGAATTTCGTAGCATAGTCAGTTCGAAAAAAAAGTCGATTTCTAGTATAAAAGTATCTTACTATTTTGTTACAATAAAATATAAAAAAATAAAAATAACAAAAAGCATGTTAAAATAAAGGATTACTTTATTTAAAAATAAGTCAACCAGGAGTACATAATTCTTATAAATTGGTTTAATTTTATAGACTTCTTTCTTTCATTTTATACTTAAGCAAGTATGATTCGGGTAATATTCTAGTAAAGCCTAAAATAAAATGTATAAAATAAGAACTACACAAAAAAAACTTATTATTAATAATATCTCCAAATATTCAGATTTGATTTCATGTTTTCTATGTTATTTTCACATACTACACAGACATACTTTTTACCATAGAAACATCTAAAATATTAACAATGGCAAATGTTTCTGCGACAACTTGCAATAACTTTTTTATAATGACTGTCAAATTTTACTTTGTTGAGCGGTGATTACATATGGCTTTTGTATAACGCTATATTTATAAATAAGTAATTACTTGTCTCTTTTGAATTACATTACGTACTGTACACTATAGTAAATAAAATACATAAATATGCCTAGTCAAGATGTGGTAACCACAAAAGTGGTTGTTCATCCCCTCGTATTGTTAAGCGTTGTGGATCATTTCAATCGTATGGGGAAGATTGGTAACCAAAAGCGTGTTGTCGGCGTTCTTCTAGGCTGTTGGAGAGCTAAAGGTGTACTGGATGTCTCAAACAGTTTTGCAGGTTAGTCACCTTTCACAATTAATTAGTTTTTCGAACGAAATAAGTCTTTTCTACGACCCTAAAGTCCTTTATGGTACAGAACTTTAGCCATTTTGCCAAATTCATATATTCTCTTTTTAAATGTATATGCCGACAAGGGTCTGCGTTAGAAATTCGCATCCTGAAACTTTCGTTGAAGGGGGTTGAGAGGGTGAGGGAGGCGGCTGACTACCCCTCTACACCACTCCTCCGTCGCGGAAAGTTAATAGTTACTGAGATATTCATGATCAAAGTTTTGAGATTTTGCCACCTCTGAAAAATCCTTGGTAATTTTAATATTAACAACTTAGTGATCATAAAGTTCCAACAAAATGTTTTGTACAGTATTAAGCCTATATACAAGTAGAGCAAGAAATGTTTGCTGGAAAAGTGTAAATTTTGTGAAAAAAAAATATTTTAATTATATAAAGATCTTGTAACAGTACTAGAAAATTATAGTAATTTTGCATAAAAAAGGTTGAGATTCAAATTAATCTCTAAATTAATAATAAATTGTATGAATCTATGTATATCTAGGTAATAAGGAATAAAATATTTATGGAAAAGCATAAACCTTGAGAATAAAGTGTACAATAAACTTCTATCCTCATTCTTTATACATTTTTCATTAAATAACTCACCTTTAACCTCATAGTGGTTAAAAAAATATTATATCTAAAACAAAAAGGAATTTATGTTCGCAAAACTAACCTAAATAGAGGACTAGGGCTCCTGCCCTGTTCCTCTATTAACCTAATGTTGGATTTTTTTAGACTAGTTCGTTTGCTGGCTAAGCTTGTTCGTCTTATTATATGTGGAGAGACTTTAGGATCATACAAATAATTTGTATTATATACTTTTCTTGAATTGAGACAGTTGAATTTTGAATTAAACTTAGTAGAAATAAAACAAAAAATACAAGATCTGTAAATATTCCGTTAGTCATACAAACAATTTATATTTGTTTTTTTTTTTTGTATAGAATAATAGGGAACAATAATAAAACAACAATAAGTATGTATGAAACAACAAAATTATAGCATTATAAATCTTAAAAATGCACCTCTGAAGGAAAAATCCTTTTGTATTGCATGTAATTTCAAACACATAAAAAAACTACTCCTCTCCACAGGAGAGTGGTATTTCTTTAAGAGGGGAATCAAACCCTATTATAAACAACTCTTAATAACCCCAAATTCGTTATTCGAATTTCTAATGCCAACTCATTAAAATCGACAGTGAAATTTTTGCTGTTTTAACTTCACTGTAACTTAACTTCTTCAGTTTTGAAATCTCTCGTTGATTTCAAATTGTCAAAAGCAGAAAAAAAATCTCATTACCAGAACCCCCTTGAATGTTGTGAGATAAGTAGAAGTTTATACTGAATTTAAAAAAAAGTTAAGGTTAGGTGCATTAATTTATTAAAACTTTGTATATAACTTTACAATTCAAAAGTCTGTCAATTGAAATGTCTTTTTTCTATGAAGGCCATTAATAGAGTAAATTAAACAAAAAATTATTATTTGGACTATTGTTAAGAAAGTTATATCAAAAAACCAAAAGAATCTATCTTTCCAAGGAGTATTAAAAAATGTCAAAATTTACCGAAAGGGCTATTTTGAAGGGTAGTTATTTTTTCAAACCAACTGATTTGCTATGATATGCCCCATGTATTCTCCCTCAACTTTAATGATTTAAGTTATATAAACATAAAAAAAAAAGGTAACAAAAGTTGCTACAATATATAAAAAAGAGTTCTTTCTTAATTTCAGTTCCATTTGATGAGGATGATAAGGACAAGTCCGTGTGGTTCTTGGACCATGATTATTTAGAAAACATGTATGGAATGTTCAAGAAAGTAAATGCCCGTGAAAAAGTTGTTGGCTGGTATCACACTGGTCCTAAACTACACCAGAATGATGTCTCTATAAATGAGTTAATAAGGCGTTACTGTCCTAACTCTGTTCTTGTGATCATCGATGCTAAGCCTAAAGATCTTGGCCTACCTACTGAAGCATATAGAGCTGTAGAAGAGGTACATGATGATGGTACTCCTACGTCACGGACATTTGAACATGTCCCAAGTGAGATTGGAGCAGAAGAAGCAGAGGAAGTTGGTGTAGAACACCTTCTCAGGGATGTTAAAGACACCACTGTTGGAAGCCTGTCCCAACGTATTACAAACCAATTATTAGGCCTTAAAGGGCTTCATTCACAGTTGAGTGAAATCAGAGATTACTTAATCCAAGTCGGTCAGGGCTCATTGCCTATGAACCATCAGATAATATATCAGCTGCAGGATATCTTTAACTTATTGCCCGATATAGCAAACGATAACTTTATTGATAATTTATACATCAAAACAAATGATCAGTCTCTTGTAGTGTATTTGTCAGCTTTGGTAAGATCAATAATTGCTTTACATAATCTTATTAACAATAAAATTACAAACAGAGATGCGGAAGAAGGTAAGAAAGAGGATAAGGATAAAAAAGAAAAGAAAGATGACAAGGATGATAAGAAAACTGAAGACAAGGTGAAAGGAGAAAAGAAGGAAAAAGAAGAGAAAAAGAAATAATTTTAATCATTAATTTAAGTTGTTTGTAATATGTTATTCTAAAAATAAAGTATAAATAACACTTTTACATATTTTATTTTATTTTTGGATAGTTGCAGTGATCTGTGCCCCACCCAGAAAAATCGCAACCTTTTGAAAGATTTTGGCCTGTTAATAACAAACGTAAATTCCTTTTTGAAGAAAATTCCTCGCCTTAGTAGTCTGGTGAAGCTGTTAAGACCTTGTTGGGTCAATAGCGTAGACAATTCGAAAAAAAAAAGAAAAGAAAATTCCTAATATAGTTCTCGTAATTTCTTACAAGACTTAGCAAAGCAGAGGGTGAGTGTGGACAGTGGAAATAAACCTGCAACTGGGTCTTTAACCATAAACACTTGCACAATTCTCACCTTACAATGTCACGGGCCTGGGTGATACAATATTCACCCGTACTTGTGGCGAATCCATGGAATACTAAGAATTTTGTATCTTATTGAAACAAGGTTTTTTATGTACTTTTTGTATAAGTCCTACTTCTATTAGTGCACACTATGACGCCACATTCGGTTGTAAGTACTAATTTTATAAATGCTGCTGGCTGGTGTTCTATATTTCTGACAACTTTTTTTATTACTAATTAACGACAACAATCCACCTTATGCTTATTGCTATTAAAATATGTAAGGAACCTTTTGATTATGAAAGTAAAATATATATTTTCATTAATGAATCTTAGTCAAATGTTACCAAAATAAGGTTTTAAAAATTACCAAAATTTCATGCCCATGAGAAAAACTATGAGTATGCTGAGTAAATTAAATAGATCCTAGATAATCCGACCGCAATGCGTTCATTATGATATAAGGGTTATAAAAGCTTATTTTATTGGAAAACCATTTTTCACTATTATTAGCGACACAATATCGAGTACATAATATAGGTAAAATATAGGTGTATAATCTGTGCGTGGCGCGGAGCCCGGACGGTTGTGACTTGCATTTTAACGTTTAACAACTTATTGTTACCGCGACAAGCGTACTGTATCGAGCCGTTCTGTTCTTCCGCGCCTATTTTGTAGTTAAAATTCTGGTCCTTCGAGCCGGATCGAAAATGCAACGAAGCCCGGCAATGAAAACGAGAAGCGGTATTTGTAAGCAACAAAATAAGGATAATGAGGAGATTAAAAAGAATTTGGAAGAAAAGGCGGACGTGATTAGTATAGTGCAATCTGAACCGGCGGCCGTTAAAGTGATTTCACAAATACCGTCTCTTCAGAATTCTCAAAAAGGGTCTTCTAGAAAATCTTCTTCATCCTTGGTAGCGCGGAAAGCTACGCTGGAATACGAGGCTGCTCAAGCAAAGGCAAAAATTCAAATGGAATTAATTGAAAAAAAGCTTGTCGCGGAAATGGCTGATCTAGAGGAACAAAGGAGCGTCAAATCTGTTCATACTCATAGTGAGGTAGAAAGATGGTTGGAGAATAGCCAGCAAGAATTACAAGCACGACCGGTCCCCGATCAAGGTTACACTTCGGACGTGCTGTGCCCACTGACGTCGAATAACGCCGGCAATGATGAGGGTACAGTTCACCTGCTGGCTAGTGCACTGAAAGATTTAACCGCTGCCGTTGCAGTTTACGGGCCTAACTCAACCATTCTGAGTCGCCTATGCACCCCACGGGAGTTACCTTTTTTTGCAGGGGACCCTGTGGAATGGTTGCAGTTTAAACAGGAGTATGAAGAGTCAACGCAAGTATGTAAATTTAGTCTAGAAGAGAACCTGTGCCGTCTAGGAAAATGCTTGCCTTATAAGTTCTACAACACAAGAAATGGTAATGGCAACATTAGAATTACAATTTGGTAATCCAGATATAATCCTCTCGAAAATTATGATGGATATTAAAAAACTTCAACCGGTGTCGAACGAATATTTTAAAGATATTGTGTCGTTTTCAATAAAAATACGTATGTAACCGCGGTTAGTGTGATCGGTCGTGATGAATACTTAGTGGCCACAAATGTAATTACAAGTGTATTAAATAAACTACCTACAGTCCTGCTATCGAAATGGGCCTACTACATTTATCCGACCTATACAAAAGGCCTAAAGCCAACGCTACATACATTGGCGGAGTTTCTTCACGAAGAAGCTGTGAAGGTAAACAGTTTAGCGTTAGTCAACCGACACAATATGTTAAACACTCGGAATAGAAAAAAACAGGAACCCAGATCTACCCCTTCACATTTATTTTTAGTGAATGAAGAAGGAAACACTAGTAAAAAGTGTCAGTATATCATATATCACAATCTCACAGATTGCAACAAGTTTAAAAAATCATTACGGAAAGATAGGTGGCCATTTGTAAAAAGAAATAGATTGTGTTACAAATGTTTATTATCTACACATCAGGGAGAAACATGCCCGGCCGATGTGTGCGATGTAAATAACTGTGGGCTTAAACATCACCGTTTACTCCATTATAATAACAATAACAAAAACAAAGTTATATCCAGCCCCGAATAGTCACCGGTCTTCGTGATTGTGGCGAACCTGAAGTCACCAAATTACAACACCAACCTGAAAGTGTCATAAACTTAAATACTGAAACAGAGTGTAAAGTGCTATTGAAGGTTGTGCCCGTTAAATTACACGGCCCCAACGGCACGATTAGTGTCAACGCGTTACTGGACGACGGGTCTACAGTGACTTTGATCAGTGCCGATCTCACGTCGCCGCGATTAGGGCTGCGCGGACGTTGCAGTACAATACGAGTAGGAGGTGCATGGGACAATGATGTTCTAATTTGTGATACCGAGGTAGTGCGTTTACAGATGTCATCCTGTAATGGACAAAATTATGAACTCTGCACTACGTTAATAACCTTAGTTTACCTAACCAGAACCGTTATTAATTGTAATAATTATGATCATTTAAAAAAAATAAAATTCGATTTTTGTGGCATAAACATCAAGTCGGAATTACTTATTGGGGAAGATAATTATAAATTTTTGGCGTCATTAGAGAATAGGGTAGGTAAATTAAACGAGCCTTGTGCAACACTCACTTCTTTAGATTGGTGCATTCATGGAAGGGTACCGGTGAATTCATCATGCGTACGTGATACCACACTCGTGATGCGAGACTACGACGACGACGACGACGACGATCAGTATGAGGAAACATTCATGCTGCAGCAGTTACACGACCAGGTACGGAAGTCTTTTTCTATTGAGTCGATGGGTGTAAGCAGTAAGCCACGTCAAAACGTTGATGAAGTACGCGCGCTTAAATATTTGGAAGATACTGCATGTCTGGTTAATGGCAGATGGTATGTAGGTCTACCTTGACGTGATTCCAAGTCTAAAATGCCTGATTCCATGGCAGGAGCCCTAAGTAGGTTCAAGAGTATTGAAAGGAAGATGGCATTGATTAAAGAATTTGCGGGGAGGTACAGAGAACGAATTGAACACTTATTTAGTAATAATTTTGCTGATGAAGTAGGTAACATGAATAATACAAACAAGAGAATATGGTACATACTCATTTTTCAGTAGACAACCCTAGTAAGAAAAAGCTTCGTTTAGTATTTGACACGGCTGCAAAAACAAAAGGTTTATCATTAAATGACTACTTACTAAAAGGTCCAGATATTTTGACATCTCTATTTGGTATTATGTTGCGCTTCCGTGAACACACCCTAGGCTTCGACGTATCGTTAAAACGAATCTCATTTGAGATTATGGATGGGAAACGACCTACTAAGAGGGAGGCATTGCGAGTAATAATGTCAATATTTGATGTGTATGGTTTTTTATCACCTATTACTATTAAAGGTAAAATTATAGGATACATGTCGTTCTGGCATACAGTGGGACGATGTCATACCTGACCACATATTTAATAAATGGATCGATTGGTTACAGCTATTAAAAAGTATCGGCTCGCTGCGTTTGCCGCACTTCTATCAGTTGTGCGTGAGGACGAGCGAGAAACATGATACGTCGAGTGCAGATGCACCGCATAGCGCTGAGCAACCTACGGAGCGCGCGTCACGATCCGCATCCTCAGTGACAGCACTAAGCCGCGGTGAGCCCGAGCCATATCGCTTGCTATTTGATAATAGATGGGATGAGCGCGCGTTAATTAGTATGAATGACTATGTAAACTTACAGCTACATGTATTTTGCGACGCGTCATCTCAGGCGATGTGCCGTAGCCTACTGGCGCTGGGAGAAGAAAGGTATTCGAACGGCATTTATAACAAGTAAATGTAGGGTTGCACCATTAAAGTATATGTCGATACCACGACTAGAATTACAGGCGGCGCTTTTTGCTGTGCGTTTGGCCAACACAATTGTGACTGAACATAAAATAAAACCAATAAAAAGAATATTTTGGTGTGACTCGAGTACTGTTCTTTATTGGATTAGGAATGAGTCTCGTAACTATAAAATATTTGTGGCTTGGAGAGATAGACGAACTCTCAGAGATAAATGAATGGAGATATGTCCCCACTAGACTAAATGTTGCTGATGTAGCTACGAGAGAACGCTTTTGTTTTAGTGTATTTGAACGCGAATGATTTCACGGACCGCCACTTTTGTGTGAGCACGAAACATTATGGCCGATGGATTTTGGTAACCCTGTAACAGATGTAACGGATGTAGAATGTACACTAACGCTACAAGAAACCAATATGTGCCGACCTGATATTCCAAATGCGTTGCGTTTTTCTTCGTGGCTGCGCTTATTAAAATCTACATGCTATGTGTTATTGTTTATTGATAGAAAAATTACGAAACTTACCTGTGACATCGACGGCCCTCTGATGGTGAGGTGATGGTGAGAGCGAGACGTTGTTGATAAAATATGCACAGGCACTAAGTTTCGCCGATGATATCTCTGACCTGGAAAATAATAAAATATTAGGAAATAAAAGCAAATTACTTACCTTATCTCCAGAGCTGGATGAGAGTGGAGTGTTACGCGTTGGCGGACGCATTGGAGCTGCTCACGGTGTGCCAGACGAAACGAATTACCCTGTCATCTTAGAAGGCCGTCAGCACATCACTCGCCTAATAGTCAAGCACTTCCACGTTCGAGCTGCCCATGGCAACACAGAGACGGTGGTTAATTAATTAAAACAAAGGTATTAGATCATACGTATTCGACCAACTGTCAAACGAGTAGCTCTGGAATGTATGGTATGCAGAATACGAAAGGCAAAACCTCAAATCCCGAGAATGGGTGACTTACCTGCTGGACGAGTGGCTCACCATCAAATACCATTTGTGCACTGTGGTATTGATCTGTTTGGGCCTATTGAAGTAACTGTTGCGAGACACCACGAAAAGAGGTATGGCGTTCTTTTTACCTGTTTAACGGTAAGAGCAGTTCACATAGAAGTTGTTCACTCCCTTACAACCGACTCCCTTCTGATGGCACTTTGGAGAATGGCTTCTAGGCGAGGGTGGCCTACATATCTTTATTCTGATAATGGTACGAATTTACGAGGCGCCGACATCGAAATCAGAAAGTCTATTAAAGAACTTGATCAAGGAAAACTGAAAGAAATTGCCTGTAGTTACGGCACCACATGGACGTTTATTCCTCCTTCAAGTCCACAATGGGGTGGGGCGTGGGAGCGTCTCATAAGAAGTATTAAAACTACACTGAAAGCCATTCTGAAAGAGCGTGCACCGAAAGACGAAATCTTGATCACATTACTTGCTGAAGTAGAAAATATTGTGAATAGTAGGCCATTGAGTCATGTGTCAGTTGAAGCTGGATCAAACGAATCGTTGACACCTAATCACCTTTTAATTGGGAGTTCCTCAAATTTACCTATATTAGGTCTGTTCAACGATTCTGATTTATTTTTAAGAAAACAATGGCGTAAATCTCAAGTACTAGCCTATATGTTCTGGAGAAGGTGGGTAAGAGATTTTACCAGACATGCTACCCCGTAGAAAATGGAACACCGAAAAGCATCCTCCATTAGCACCTGGTGATTTGGTTTTTGTCGCTGATCCAGATGCACCCCGCGGTACTTGGCCACGAGGCATTATAGAAGCTATCTTTCCCGGTAAAGATGGTCGAGTGCGAGTAGTCTCAGTTCGTACTGCTACCGGTACCCTTAAGCGATCCGTAGGTCGTCTCGCCAGAATACCTATAGCGAGTGAGTGCTGCCAGTGCAGCACTGGGGCGGGGAATGTTAGCGACACAATATCGAGTACATAACATAGGTAAAATAATGGTGTAAAATCTGTGCGTGGCGCGGAGCCGGGACGGTTATGACTTGCATTTTAACGTTCAAACAACTTAGTGTTACCGCGACAATTGTACTATATCGAGCCGTTCCGTTCTTCCGCGCCTATTTTATAGTTAACAACTATATCAATATATGGTTAATTTGAAATTAGGTTTTTTTTTTATTTAAAATATTTGTTGTTTGCGTCCTGTAATACCATGAGTGAAACGTGTTTGTGGACCCTTTAAAAAAAGGTTGAATACCACTTATTTAGAAGATTGGTTGCCAAAATTAAAAGTAAAAGAAATTATGGCGATCAAATAGTTGGAAAAAATATGCTCTTTAATAATTGGTTAATTTGGTATTCTCATTTTATCTATAACACTATCAGCTAATGGTCAAGGATAATATTATACCTAATATAATTTTATGTTCACTGTTGATAAAAAACTAATAAGTACATATAATTATATTTGATATAATATTTTTAACACATTTAAGGATTTAAACATATGAATCATTGCTTAGACATTACAATAACCGACGTGTGCATTTATAATAAATACTTATAGGTATACCAATGAGCTATCTTCGAATATTTTTGATATGTTGTACTATCTGATAACACAATCTGATATTTCGATATACTTTCAACAGTCATAGTTGAGGCGTTAAGCAGTTCTTATGGATTTGAAAAAATATAGTGTAATTTTGGTGAGGTGAATCTCTGAAAATCTAAAATGGCCGACCGAATACGACTGGCGGTAAGTTTTATATTCTCTGACTAAGATTGATTTCATTTAAATTATTAAACAGTAAAGCTAATATTAAATTATACATCTTATGATGTAATAATAACATTATATATTTATATGATCGTAGTTATTCTTCACACAATTTTAGGGTTTAACAGAAATTATCACAGCAAGCATTTAAATAAATGTTTTTATAGTAGGTACAGTCCTCGCCAAACATTTTGACCGCTCTCAAAGTTACACAGAACACAGATATGTCGATTCCAGATCCCCTAATAATAACTTTATTTTCTATTAAACTCTTGACTATATTAGGCATAAGCCAGCAGTTATAACTATGTTCTGTCGGTCAAAAAGATTAATTCGAGGCAATGTTGTTACGTCAGAAAAACGTAAATTAATTCGATATCTCATCCGCTGTTAAAAGAGTAGATAGGATTTTTTTTAGAAACATAAAAAAATTATTTCATATACTCCTAATGCTATGAAATTATATATATATATATATATATATATATACTGTAAATGTTTGGAAACGCTAATTTCCCATTGATAGAATTCCCGATTACGTTATCAAATTATTGTAAGCCTGGAATTTGTAGAGTAAAAAATGGTGATAAAACCATATTTGGTTAGGGTTTTTTCCGTCAAAATTCAATTTAGAATGTTGTGACCAAGAGACCCATTACGTCCGTCAGTGTTAGATAGCTCATTTATCGGAAAAAGCTATATATTGTCACCAATAAAATAGCATCAATAAAACTATTACAAAATCGGTGTTAACGTACATATTGATGTATGTACATACATGCTTCTATATATAGTGAGTTACATAGTGAGAGTCACACGAAGACAATGTTTGATTCACCATAAGCTACATATGAAGAAGTGTGTGGTTGCTTTTAAATATGTTGTTAGTGTTTATTAGTCCGGCTGTTGAAACTTATCGATAGGTTAGGTCTTAATTTTTTTTTAAATAAATACTTATAATAATAATGACAAACTAAGGTATTTTTTGCGGCTTTCAATTCTATTTATATTATATTCATAAAATATGATAGGAAGTAAACTAGACTAGCACTAAAAAAAACTCTTCCATTGTGTAATTCAAGTTTGTGTTAATATCATGTAAGTACTTAGTGTTAATTTTATTCTAGTTTGATTATCATTTATTCTTATTCCAGGACCTGGTCTGGCTAAAGCCGCAGGGTAACTCAGAATTTGATATCCCAATAGCGGCAAAGATCCTCAACAGCTCCGGCGACCTGGTTCAAGTCAAAGATGACGATGGCAAGATTTTTTCGACGTCCATACATTCTGTCCTCAAGCCGCTACACGCGACATCTGTGTATGGAGTCGAAGACATGATAACACTTGGAGAACTTCAAGAATATACGATACTTCGAAACCTTCACATACGTTATAATCAGCAATTAATTTATGTAAGTGTATTAATTATAATATTAAGTAAGGAAGGGCCATGTAAAGAAAGATTTTCTGGGAAACTGGTTATTATGTCATTATGTGCATGAAAATTACGTCTGAATATTTCCACTCTCTGTTTATATATCTATCACTACATATTATTACACGAAAAACCCTCTGGCACGTTTGTCTGTCTGTCTGTCTGTTCGCGATAAACTCAAAAACTACTGAACGGATTTTCATGTTCACCAGTATATTAAGTGTCTCATAAAGAAGGTTAAGGCATATAATTTGTAAATTAATAACCGTAACCAAAAATTTTGTATTATCTATACTAATATTATGAAGAGGTAAAGTTTGTGAGTTTGTGAGTTTGTGACGTTGTAGGGGGAAATCGCGGGAACTACTGGTCCGATTTGAATAATTCTTTCAGTGTTATATAGCTCATTTATCGAGAATGGTTATAGGCTACATATCATCACGCTAATACCAATAGGAGCGGATCAGAGATGAAAAATATTTTAAAATCGGCATGTTTTTTCTTTTTGAGAACGCGAACGAAGTCGCGGGCAGAGGCTAGTTTACCATAAAAGTTGACATTTAATTTTTTTTGACCGAGGTCTTTATGTTATCAATTTTAACCACCGCTAGATGGCGTTATGTTATATCTGTTGTTATTGAGTTTGATAGTGTATTTAAACGCGGATGCCGCTGTATGCAATTTCTTATCTTTGTATACCTACATAAAAATGCTGTTTGATTATCATTTATACGGAGAATATTTTATTGATACCTATTTTACTGTAGTCACTGGTGGTGCTAAGCTATAGCTATAATAGAGTCCAAAGAAAGGGAGCGCATTTACCGTTTTTTGGAATAATAAGTTTTACACATATACTGAATCAGAAAATAATTTGTATCTAATAGTATTTTTTTAATCATTTATGAGTACTTTATTTTCAAATTACACTTAATCAAGAAGTGTAGTAAATTATATATGTAAAAATATGCCACAATGCAATATGCTAACCAGGTAATTAATACGAATAATGTCTAAATAAAATTGCGGTTAAATGTAGTGGTCTAACAAAGAAAATGTAGTTATGTTTTAGAACTACCTATAAATCTTGCTGGTTTGTAACCAGTATACCTCATAGTCCCGCAGTAATTGAATACAAGAAAAACAGGAAGTATTTCTTAATAAAATGTCCTCAGGATAATTGCATACTTACAGATAAAACCCGATAACGCTCAGATACGAGGGGAATTTAATTTTAAATGACATAAAGTTTTATTTATAGTAATCTGAAATCACTTTATCAACGATATAATCTGTGTAGTTAGAGCTGTTTAGTCGTTGATTAGTGATGTCCTTGAATAGTTATTGTTTGTTTTTCTTTATAATCTATGCTGATTCGAAAAAGGTTGCGGGTTCAAACTTACATGTGGGGTACTTTTATTCACTCGATAAAATGACGTCTATGTAGAAGTATGTCGTCATCCATGGTGACGTCATGGTTATGATATGATCAGTCATGTAAACGTGATCCGATACAGAAATGCATTACTGAATGTAGTTACGACGTATTATCCGTAGATGTGATTAGCCCAAATGTCTGAGCGAAGATGCCCAGTATCTAGTCTTCGGTCGCCTTTTAAGATAGCCAGCGAAAATTGATAGCTAATAATAATCAAGATGCCATGAACAGCCGATACATCCAACCAATGGTGGCTCAGAAGGGAGTAAATAATGTCAAGATACACGGACAGCTGATAACTTCATTTAATGACGTTTCAGGTCATTAGTAACTCCTCCAATATAGTCATTAGCACGGTCGTAGTTCAATACTGTCTCCTTCGGTATCTACAATGCTAATGGTCCTCCACATCAATGAATAATACACATTAAATAAATAATATAAAACAAAATCATATTTTATGTCTGCCTATGTGTCCCCTTAATCTATACTAATATTATAGAGAGGTAAAGTTTGTGAGTTTGTGACGTTGTAGGGGGTAATCTCAGGAACTACTGGTTCGATTTGAATAATTCTTTCAATGTTATATAGCTCATTTATCGAGGAAGGTTATAGACTATATATCATCACGTCACAAGTAACTATTACACGCGAACGAAGTCGCGGGCAGAGGCTAGTTCTTTATAAACTAGGCAACGGATTTTGATACCGTTTTGACAATATTTAGAGAATTCGTTCAGGGTGTTTATATGTATTATACATGTTGTTACATTAATGGAAAGTAAATAAAGTCGATATATTGTAACTTAATAGTATAATTACATTTGTTTGACTTCTTCTTATATAAATAATATGATAAGAATATGTCGTTATGTGTGAATCACTCAAAAACTGCTGGATAGACTTTGATCAATTTTTAAATTTGACTTCTTAGAGTCTAGGTTCTTATTTGAAAAAGAATTATTACGATAGCTTAAATTAACGTAATGGGCTATAGAAAATTCCTTGATGCTGCATGTCTCATAAGTATAAACCATATTATCAAGTAAAAAAATTTGGCGCAGACTGTATTAATCGCAAGAACACCAATGAAGATGTATAAATACATATCGCTGTAGGCGATAAAAGTTTTAACTATTTGAGAAGAAAGAAATAAATAAAAATAAAGAAGAGTTAATAGAATTTTCATAATAACTTTAGCGAGAATAACGTATGACATTCTATGCCCTTCTTTTCAGACATACACTGGTTCTATGTTGATAGCAATAAATCCATATGAGATTCTACCCATATATACAATGGATCAGATACATTTCTACCAAGAAAACAAATTGGGAGACATACCCCCTCACATATTCGCCATAGGTGATAATTCTTATAGAGAACTTATGGAGACTTCCTCTAATCAATGTATTGTTATAAGGTAAGATCTTCTTGATAATATCCAGTGATAATATGCAAGTGTCTAGATACTACAAATAATTCCATATATTACTTTTCAGTGGTGAAAGTGGTGCTGGTAAAACCGAAAGTACCAAGCTATTACTGCAGTACTTGGCCGCTGCCAGTGGTAAACATTCGTGGATTGAACAGCAAATTCAAGAAACCAATCCTATCCTGGAAGCCTTTGGCAATGCTAAAACAGTTAGGAACGATAATTCCTCTCGATTCGGGAAATATGTTAACATATACTTCAGCAGAAAAGGTATCATCGAAGGAGGGAATATAGACCAGTACCTTTTGGAGAAGTCACGAATAGTCTTCCAAAATAAAGGGGAGAGGAATTATCATATTTTCTACTCCCTCGTTACTGGTTTGTCGGCTGAAGAAAAAAAGATGTTAGAATTGGGAAGACCTTCCGAATACACTTATTTGAATTCTGGAAACATGCTAACGTGCGACGGTCGAAACGATGGTCTAGAATTTTCCGATATTAGATCTGCTTTCAAAGTGTTAAATTTCCCGGACAAAGATGTATGGGGTATCTTCAGTCTTCTCGCTGCGATTCTACATTTGGGCAATTTAAAATTCAAATCATTCAACATCAATAACATTGAATCTTCAGAAGTTTCTGACGCTATTAATGCAAACAGAATAGCTGTACTTTTAGGTGTTAATAAAGCTATTCTTTGCGAAGCTTTAACAAGGAAAACGTTTGTCGCACACGGAGAAAAAGTGGTATCTACTTTGACCACTACTGCAGCTGTTGAAGGAAGAGATGCCCTAGTTAAAGCTATATATGGGCATATCTTTGAATATATAGTTGAAACTATCAATAAGACGTTATGCAAGAAAGAGCAAAATTTGTCAAGTGGTTCAGTGGGGATTTTGGATATTTTTGGATTTGAAAATTTTGACTCGAACAGTTTCGAACAGTTATGCATAAATTATGCCAACGAAAACTTGCAACAGTTCTTCGTAAAGCATATATTTAAACTTGAACAAGAACAGTATGAGAAGGAAGGTATTTCTTGGACGAATATAAATTATGTCGACAATCAAGAGAACTTGGATGTGATTGGTATGAAACCTTTGAATTTATTATCCCTTATTGACGAAGAATCGAGATTCCCTAAAGGGACAGATGTGACTCTATTGTCTAAATTAAATAACAATCACAGTACCAAAAGTTGTTACATAACCCCAAAATCGAGTCGTGAACATAGGTTTGGTGTGAGACATTTTGCTGGCGATGTACATTATGAAGTAAAAGGTAATTATATTTTTTATTTATCTTTATATGTGGTAGTTCTTTATTTGACATCTGATATTGTACTTTTGTGTACGAAAATGAGGTTCACTTCTCGTTCTTTCGTGTGATCTTGATCCATAAAATATAAGAGGCCGTTCAAGTATTATGTAAGTATATTTTGTAATTTCTGACTGCTTCCTCCCCGATCAGCAAAAGTAATCAACGCTCTTATTCCTCCTCCCATACTTGTGTAATCTTTTATACAAGTATTTTTAAATCTGTTCTGGTTAAATAAATAAATATTGCTGATGTAATCACCACCCAGACCCTTCCATCCTCTATGTCATCAAAAATAATCAAATCAAGGACCCTGCTCTCCATCAAAGCTTACGTATTACTTGTATGGCCTCTTACATCAACCGTGGTCATGAGCTAACCAAAGAACCAAAGTTTTTATCATTTCTAAGCGTATAGTTCTTTATAAGGCCGGCAACGCAATTACAATTCCCCTAGTGTTGCTAGTGTCTATGGACGACGGTGATCACTTCCCATCAGGAGGCCCACGTATTCGTTTGCCTTTTAAAATTTATAAAAAAGATCGTTCTGTCCTAACGCAATCTACTTTTTTTAAGGGTTTTTGGACAAAAACAGAGACATGTTAACAACTGATTTAAAGGAAATGCTATTGGATTCGAGTAATCCGTTCCTCAAAGGCTTATTTATGGCTGAATGTACACCGTCGCAGAGCGGAAATCGTAAAACTGTGTCATTAAGTTATCAATTTAAAACATCTCTCGATGCTCTTATGAAGACTTTGTATGCCTGCCATCCGTTTTTCGTCAGATGTATCAAACCGAATGAATTCAAAAAGCCCCGGGTAAGTTACATGTCTGCACCTTTAATTTTAAGAAATAATTAAGCCTTCACGGGAAGCCTGGTATATGTGAAACATCGAAATTGTTTTGTATAAGTTATATGCATAAAGGGATTACGACAGGAATCAGCTATGGCATAATGAAAACATAAAGCATTACAAATTTGTTCCATAAAATAATGACTATTTATTTTATTAGATAAAATTTTTTTTTATTAAATACAGTATACAAAAAATCAATTAGGCGCAGGCGCGGTGTATTTGGCGTCATTTATCAAAGGGCGCTAGGTCTTCGACGCGTGCCACGTAATACTATTAGAACAAGTGGTCAACGAAAGTGTAGTCCGGTGAAGCTGTTAAGACCTTGCTGGGTCAATAGCGTAGACATTTCGAAAAAAAAAGAGAAACGTTTTGAATCTTATGGTTATACAGATACGGTTGCAAATGTTTTTGAGTATTTCGTTAATAGTGAAAATTCCTTTTTATCGTCGCCACGCCAACAGTCTGGTTTACCCTCCACCTGTAGATGTTTCACATCAAAAATTTGCCTTAAAAATTGGTAGCGCTTTAAATTAATTTTAAAAGTAAGGATAACTAGCGCAATATATTCCTATTTTGTTGTTGGAGTATATATCACCATTAGTAATATAAAGTTGTTTAAAAAAGCATATAAAAAGTTATTAGTTAATTCAATTTATTATAAAATATGTTATAAGTCAATTTTAATGCAGACGGAGTTACAGCATAATGCACATCGATACTTAGCATAAAACGAATGAAATTGCAATATTGCCTAAAACACTACGTACTTTTTCTTAAAATAAAATAACATAAACTGAAATAATTCATTTTTTACACAAATTAAAGTAAGTTTTTGATGTGAAATATCTATAGGTAAGGGTAAACCTGACTGCTTACGTGGCGAGTGTATGAAACGTGGCGAAGCGATGCCGCACTGAGCTCGAATACCTATATTGTATAGAGCGTTGCATCTGCCAGGCGTCTCGTAACGATTTACAATTTTTTTTATTAATACAAAGAATTATTTAATTTTACTTCACTTTATTAACTATATTTGGATACAAGGTATTTCACATGTTCAAATAAAAAAGAGAACAACAGTCATATATTTTCATAATTTTTAACGTATTGAAGTTGCTGGTGAAAACTCTAAAAGTGTAAATTCTGGGATAATTTTTTTTTATTTTATTATAGAAGCGAATTATAGTATATATTATACCTATTTCACATATTTTTCTACATAATACAGTATAATGTGTTTTCATTTACAGATTTTCGATAGAGCATTATGCGTTCGTCAGCTAAGATATGCTGGATTAATGGAAACAGCTAAGATTCGACAAGCTGGTTATCCCATCCGTTATTCCTATTCCGAATTTGTCCATCGTTACAGACTTATAGTACCAGGTATCCTACCAGCAGAGAAAACGGACTGCAAAAGTGCTACGAAGAGAATTTGCACTGAAGTATTAAAGGATCAAGAATTCCGTTTAGGTCATACTAAAGTCTTCCTTAAAGATATCCACGATCCAATACTTGAAGAGTTACGGCATAGTATCCTAATGAAAGCTGTGATACAAGTTCAGGCTAATGCGAGAAGATTTATCTATAGACGGAAGTACTTGAGGATGCGTGCTGCTGCTATCATCATTCAGAAGCACTTCCGTGCTCGAGGATTCAGAAGCAGATATACTACCATGAGAAGAGGCTATCTCCGCATGCAAGCCGTTATAAGATCCAGAGAATTGAGAAGAACTTTTGTTAATTTGAGAAACTTCTTCAGAAATTTACAAGCTTATTCACGAGGATTCCTTGTGCGGAAATTAGTGAAAGAGAAGCGTCATATTATAAAGGCAAAACTTGATCAATTCCATTCAGAGAAGGAAATATCGCAGTCATCAGGAGCAGATGTTAAAGTTACTGAAGATGAATATGAGAAGAAGTATAATGAATTGATGAGATCTATATGGATAGTCAAGGATGCTCCTGTAGAGAATAATGTACAGAATATAGCTGCTATTGATGATAGATATGTTGATGACGTTTTCGGTTTCTTAAAAGATAGTTCAACACCTGCTGGTACAGTTAGAGGCACGGGCTTTGGAGTGGTAAGTCTTCATCATTGTAACATTTTAACCCTTTCACTAGAAGAATTTCTATTACATAAGAAAGTGCTGAATCTATAGGTTTTGTATTGTGTATCTACAAATTAAATGTTAGTTCGGAAATTATGTCTTTCATAGACTATATGTCTTCAAGGATAAGACCAAAAAAAAAAAAAAATAATAATGAATAAATGAGACATGAATTTTTGTTCCTTGAAATATCATTATTAAGATTTGTTGAGTTTTATAGAATTAAATGTTTAATCGACGCATATTTAGGATTTAAACAAACCAAAATCTTACATCAAAATAATTTTAGACAGTAACTGGAAAGCCAGAATAAACCAGTTAAAGTCTTATAATCAGCAAATCTTATGTTAAACAATTTCAGACAGTAACTGGAAAGCCAGAAATAACATCAGTAATTCCAATGCCACAGGAGCCTGAAGAAGAACACTTTGATGAATTTAACTTTAGGAAGTTCGCAGCCACATACTTCTTGGGCAATACAACTTGTCAGTATTCTAGGAAACCATTAAAACATTCTTTATTAGAATTACCATCACCAATGGATAAAATCGCTGCACAAGCTTTATGGATAACAATATTAAGGTTCATGGGTGATTTGGCAGAACCCAAATATATTGACGACAAAGTTGACAATGTTCCTGTTATGACCAAACTAACGGACACAATTGGTAGAGCTTTCCAAAAGAGTAAGGAATTTGAAGTGAGTGATTATTAATTTTATTTTTGGTAACTGATCTTCCAGATTATTATTTCCATTGTCAAGTAGGTGATATTATAAGGGTCTTACGATCTTGCGCGATACGGTGACACACAAATATACATCACCGCTATAACACTACATGATCACCCCCACACACGTGCACGCCTACACGCTTACACATGAAAGTGGAAGGGTTTACTTTTTTTTCCCTTATCGAACTGAAAAACTCTAAATTTTTCGATAATAAATATATGGAGGAGTTGTTGAGGCGTGTATGCTTGGTACACATATACGTTTCAACAACTCATACATATATGAATAGTTAGCTAGATTAGCTAAGATAGGTCGCGATTTTGCATGCAACAGGCAACAGCCAAGCCGAGGTGTGCCGTGCACCCTTGAGCTGGTTGCCAAAATAAAATCGGCTGAGTGCCTTAAGCGCTCGCCTTAGTAGTCTGGTGAAGCTGTTAAGACCTTGCTGGGTCAATAGCGTAGTCATTTCGAAAAAAAAAGGGTCTTACGATAATTTCAATGTTCTGTTCTTACTTAGTGATAGGACCACGCTGAAGCTATTGTTGATTTCAGCATAAATGCGTCAGTTCGCCCCGGGTCCTACCACCCGACCCACAGAAACACCGACGTGAAGTAACACTTGCATTGTCGCGTTTCGTGCGATCAGTGAGAACACCGGAGACCTATGTCCCTGCCCTCCCATTTCCCCCTCCTCGTTCTTCCATTCCCCTCAAACATAGGCTGGTAACGTACTTGCAACTCTCCTGGTGTTGCAAGTGTCTATGGACGGTGGTGATCACCTAACATCAGGTGACCTGCCTGTTCGTTTTCCTCCTATGATATATTAAAAAAAAGATGAAGGCCTCTTGTAGTACTTTTAAAGGAGGTTTTTGTGGCATTTCAGAATTCATGCTGTGTGGTGTTATTTAGCAGTCACTTCACTTGTGCACAATAACCGAACAATACTACATAAAATGTGACCATTATTACAAAATACATAGTTTTCATTTTTTCGAACTAACTACGCTATTGACCTAGCAAGGTCTTAACAGCTTCACCGAACTACTAAGGCGAGCGCTTAAGGCACTCAGCCGATTTTATTTGGGCAACTAGCTAAAGGGTGCACGGCACACCTCGGCTTGGCTGTTGCCTGTTACATGAAAACTCGCGACCTATCTTAGCTAACCTAGCTAACTATTCATATATGTTTAAGTTGTCGAGTCGCGTATGTGTACCAAGCATACACGCCTCAACAACCCCTCCATATATTTTTTATCGGAAAATTAGAGTTTGTTCAGTTCGATAAGGGAAAAAAATAAAACCCTTCCACTTCCATGTGTAAGCGTGTAGGCGTGCACGTGTGTGTCGGTGATCGTGTACTGTTGTAGCAGTGATGTAAATCTTTGAGTCACTTTATCGCGCAAGTAACGCACTCAAGGGCTCCCTGCCGAGGGATCGAACCTAGACTTGAGCCGCTACCGAGGGAGGCCTAATCTGGTGTGCGGGAGTGAAATCTACCTCCAGACCACGGCGGCTTGACCTGTGGTTACGCGGGCGTAAAAAATACATAGTCAGATAACACAAGCTTATGGATAAAGTATAAAAGCCACTGGACAACAGATTAAAATCGCGCCAAAGATTTCTAAGTTTGTTTTTTTATCTATCCTTAATATTTAAAAAATAATTATTCAAAACATTTATTTAAAAATTGAAGTTAAATATGGAGTTTCAATTTGAAAAGAAATCGTTACTTTGCAAAATTAACTGTACTCATGATTTTGCATCGAATACCAGATAACAAATATATATTATTCCCCTTTTCCAAATTATTACTACTATTTATTCTATAGTATGGTAGTTTTTATCTTGATGTAAATAAAACAAGAATATCAAACAGAGCCTCATTGCTTGTAAGTAAAGGTTTCCATTTAAAATGACGTGTAACAGGAGTGCTATTAGCCTTAAAACAGAGACAGTTACTGAAACATTTATTGTTAATTGCAGGATATATTGTTAAAAGATAATCATAATAAAAAGTTGGTGTCACATTCATTAAAACGACAGACAAAATTAAACGAAGAGTTCGTTAAGAATTTAATGAACGATGAAACTACAAATGAGATGTACAGCTCTTGGTTAAATTCAAGAAGAAGCAGTAATCTGGAAAAATTACACTTTATAATCGGACATGGAATTATAAGAAAAGAATTACGGTTTGTTTTTTAGGCAATTTTGAGCTTTCAAAAAGGATATAATTGCGTAGATTGATTGTTCAGTAGCTAATGTGATACATATTAGTATAATTGTATTGAAATGATTTTCTAACTAAATTTTAAATTCCTTTCAGAGATGAGATTTACTCCCAACTTTGCAAGCAGCTTACTAATAATCCATCAAAAACGTCGCATGCTCGTGGTTGGATACTTTTGTCATCAT
Source organism: Antheraea mylitta (assembly GCA_014332785.1). Classification (NCBI taxonomy): domain Eukaryota; kingdom Metazoa; phylum Arthropoda; class Insecta; order Lepidoptera; family Saturniidae; genus Antheraea; species Antheraea mylitta. The sequence continues at coordinate 56,260 of JACEII010000056.1, read as the reverse complement.
GTGTTGGTTGTTTCCCTCCATCCGAAAGATTCGTACGTTACCTGCGTTCATTTATACGCAGTGGTCCTCCAGGTTATGCACCTTATTGTGAAGGTAGACTCGTCAGGACGTTCAAAAATGGTCCCAGAACTCAACCACCAAGTTGGCTGGAACTACAAGCCACAAAATCTAAGAAACCGATACTCCTAACCGTCACACTTATGGACGAGTCTTTAAAAACTGTTCAATCTGATTCAGCGTCAACCTCAGAGGAAATATGTCAACAGATAGCCGACAATATAGGTCTGACTGATACTTTTGGCTTCTCTTTGTATATAACTTTGTACGATAAAGTACTGTCGCTCGGAAGCGAAGGCGAACACATTATGGATGCGATTTCTCAATGTGAACAATTTGCTAAAGAGCAGGGCATTCCTGAAAAGAGTGCTCCATGGAGATTATTCTATAGAAAAGAAGTTTTTACTCCGTGGCACAATCCAGCTATCGACCCTATAGCCACCAATCTTATTTACTATCAGGTAGCAAAGGGTGTCAAATTTGGAGAATACAGATGCAATTCTGAAAAGGACTTAGCTACTCTTGCGGCCCAACAACACTATATAGAGTACGGGGAACGTATAGATCCCAATATTCTAAGAAAAGTAATCGTTAATTATATACCAAACCAATTTATTCAGTCGAACGACGCTGCTTTAACTAAGTGGGAGCATCTAGTAACAAAAGCCTTTGAATCATCTCAAATCATACAAAATAAAATAAATCCACTGAGGTGTAAAGAAGACATCGTCATATTTGCTAAACTGAAGTGGCCTATGCTTTTTTCGAGATTCTTCGAAGCTATTAAACTTAAGGGTGAAGGTATAAGCAAAGATATAGTAATAGTCGCGATTAATTGGACAGGCATCTATATTGTTGATCAACTTGAGCATATACTACTTGAAATTGCCTACGCTGAAGTGACGTATGTGGCGTATAATGAAGATAAAGATTTAGACAATGTGGGAAGAATTACAATCAGAACCATACAGCAAGAAGAATTCGTATTCCAAAGCGTCGATGCCAGTGAAATGAGTTCACTTATAATATATATCATTGATGGGTTAAAAAGACGATCAGTATATGTTATCGCTCAGAGCGATTCACAAGGTTTTACGGATGCCTCATCATTCTTACAATTTAAGAAAGGGGATCTTATATCACTTTTACACGATTGCACTGGAGAAACTATAATGAATGCTACATGGGGTCATGGCGCATGCAACGGTGAAGAAGGTCTGTTTCCCACTGAACAAGTATATATCTTACCTACTTTAGAAAAACCTTCAAATACTATATTAGAAATTTTCAAGAAAGGCAACATAAACAATGACAAGAAACCAATGTCACAATACACTACTGTTCAAAGAAAACGAATGCACACACTTGAGAAATATGCGAAAGAACATTTCAGAGAAAATTTTGATATCAACACAACGGTGACAAAACAATCTACTTTGATTACGGCCAAAAAGAGTGTTTTGGGTGACTTATGGTCCCATACTCGAGACCCACTTCGAAAACCATTACTTAAAAAATTGTCAGATGACGATAATGTTACAAAGCATGCTGTCGGATCCTTCTACGCCATTCTCAAATATATGGGAGATATGCCAGCACCAAAGGCAAGATCCACCACTGAATACACAGATGAAATATTTAGGCATGCTATCACAGAACCTATTTTGCGTGATGAAGTATATTGCCAGATTATGAAGCAATTGACTAATAATAGAATTCAACTCAGTGAGGAAAGAGGATGGGAGTTGTTATGGTTGGCTACGGGAGTTTTCGCTTGTGGGTCAGTCCTGTTGAAGGAATTGGTTGAATTCCTCAAAACGAGACCTCATCCTATAGCAAAAGAATGCTTAAAGCGGGTATTCAGAACACAGAAGAATGGGCCTAGGCTATACGCTCCATATGTCGTAGAAGTTGAAGCTATACAGCATAGAAGTATGCAGATATATCACAAAGTATACTTCCCGGATGACACTGACGAAGCTTTCGAAGTAGAATCATCTACAAGAGCGAAAGATCTCTGTGAACAGATAACCGGGAGACTGAATCTAAAGAACAGCGACGGTTTTAGTTTATTCGTAAAAATTACTGATAAAGTGTTTTCAGTTCCCGACAATTATTACTTCTTCGATTTCGTTCATGAACTTGTGGAATGGATGAAGCAGACTCGACCAGTTCGTGGAGGTAAGTTTGATAAGTCAATTAAAAAATTAGTAATAGATACATAAACTTTTCTCAATGGGCCCAAAGGAAAAGCTTTTATCGTTATTGAAGTAAAACATTTTTTTTTTCGAAATGACTACCCTATTGACCCAGCAAGGTCTTAACAGCTCACTGGACTACTAAGGCGAGCGCTTAAGGCACTCAGCTTATTTTATTTTGGCAACCAGCTCAACGGTGCGCGGCACACCTTAGCTTGGCTGTTGCCTGTTGCATGCAAAATCGCGACCAATCTTAGCTAACCTAGCTAACTATTCATATATGTATGAGTTGTTGAAACGTATATGTGTACCAAGCATTTGATTGAGAGTTTTTCAGTTCGATAAGGAAAAAAAGTAAACCCTTCCACTTTCATGTGTAAGCGTGTAGGCGAACACGTGTGTGGGGGTGATCGTGTAGTGTTGTAGCAGGGATTTATATTTGTGTGTCACCGTATCGCGCAAGCAACGCACTCGAGGGCTCCCTACCGAGGGTTCGAACCTAGGCTTGAGCCGCTGCCGTGAGAAGTAAAACATCTTTAGGCGTGGCTTGGAGGTAACTGAACGACAATGCAACGGAAGACCGTTACGGTAATATGGCGTCATGTTTTACAGAAACCGGTTATAAAATAATTAAACATAACCAAATCTTCTATTAAATCATAAGTAATATAATCCGTTACTTATCATAGTAATCTATTCGTACTTTTCTATGTTTTAATTAGCTGATAGACGACAATACAGATAAGGAAGCTTTGATTTAATTTGTTACTTACTGACATTGAAACCAGATGACAGCACGGTCGCACCCCTACATATACATAATGATTTATATTGTTATTATTCATTCTATTTTTTTTCTAAATTATTTAATTGGTTTGTTTATAAACTATTGACGAAATCAAAAATATTTAAAAAGTTTTACTTCAATCGCGTGTGACGGTTACCAGTATTTTTTGTAAAGCCCTAGCCATTAACTGTTCCAAGCAATAATAAATAATTATGTGTCTTTCAGGAACCCAAATGCAGATGAACTACCAAATATTCTTCATGAAAAAACTTTGGATCAATACTGTTCCTGGTAAAGATAAGAACGCTGATCATATTTTCTATTATCCCCAAGAATTGCCTAAATATTTACGGGGATATCATAAAACGTCAAAACAGGACCTCGTTGAGCTAGCTGCTCTTATTTATAGAACTAGATTTGGCAGTGACCAGTCTTTTTTACCTCAAATAACCCAGATGTTAGAAGATTATATACCTTCGGATATGGTTAGGATACAGTCCAATTCGCAATGGAGGGCAGCGATAACGGCTATGTTCTTACAGCATGGTGTTATGACAGAGAACGAAGCAAAGGAACAATTCTTGAAGAAGATTTATCAACTACCTACTTTTGGAACTGCTTTCTTTGAAGTAAAACAGACCTCTGATCCCGCATACCCGGAAATGGTTATAGTTGGCATTAATAAAAATGGTGTGAGTCTCATACATCCACAGAGTCGAGTGAGTATGAGATATTTAGTTACCTTTATTTGAGGTTGGATATTCAAAAATACACCGTGAAAATTATACTGCTAATAAACAATCATATCTATATTTTTAAATTCTGGCAACACAATAATTTTTACTAAATAGGCAACCGGACATTTTTTTAGAAAGTATTAAAATGAATCATAATGGACTTATAAAGCCACGAACAATATGATTTTACATAAACAAAAGCGTTTGAGTTTGAGTACATAAAATAATGCACAAACGTTGCAACGCGCGATCCCTAAGTGCGTGTCGTCGTTTATGGGAAAAAAAAGTTAGTAAAGTTTAAACAACATTTATTATAAAACAAAATATAAATATTGGAATTATTAGACTTTATTTCTTGATTTAAAAATGCAAATAAATATTATCTCACATAAATATTGAATGAATTGTTTCTCTTGTATAAGCAAATTATAATTATTAACATCTTATATTTTTTGTGAATATTGTCCGGTTGCCTATTATATATAACTAGCGGGCCCGGTGGACGTTGTCCCGCCCTGATAATAAAAAAAAACCTTGACAAATTATATACCTAAACCTTTCTTCATGAATCACTTTATCTACTCGTAAAACTCAATGAAAATCCGTTCAGTAGTTTTTGAGGTTATCGCGAACAGACAGACGTGGTATAATATAATAATATGTAGTGAAGTGTATTAACGTAAATTTCTCTTTTTTCAGGATGTTTTAATAACTCATTCATTTTCACAACTATCTAACTGGTCTTCCGGGAATACTTTCTTCCACATGACAATGGGGAATTTTGTACGCGGAACAAAGATACTTTGCGAAACATCTTTGGGTTACAAAATGGATGATCTCATTTCCTCATATATTGCAGTTTTACGACAATCTATGAATCAAAAGACTAGATGATAGAAAGAAGTGAACGTTACCTATAAAAAAAAAAAAACAAAATGTAGTACATGATGAGTGGAGATAGTTCTACCAGAGTTTTTTATACCTGACTGTATTGCCATGAAGTTTAGTATATAATTACGATGCATTGGGTTGCATAAACGTAGACGTAGCATGATTACTGAACGGGCGGTTTATATACACATCGAAAGAACTTAGAGACGCTATTTTGTACCTATTATTGGAATGACAATTATAGGGTAATAATGTTTTTCTGCGCCTTTATCCGAATTAATTTTTAGGTTTGTTTTTATGCTACTCCCATGCTTACATGATCAAGCTTTGATTTCTTGACGCACTAAAATTGACGTTCACTTAATTCTCGTGATATGCGTAAAAACCGCCGAACCAGATAACGATTAGCATCTATTCTCATGAAGCTCGATGATTCGTAACGCATTACGGTAGTTCCTATACCTGCGTTTATTACAACTACAGACAAAACTCTTGGCAATACAAGTAGGTATAGGAACAACATTATAGATTAAACAATCAAATGTAAAACATTCTTCTTACTATCAATGATATGTGCATTGTTTCTTGTTTCTGATTTTCATCTGTGGTCAGTAAGCTTACGAGCTTAAGAGAATACACAATATTGGCTCCCAAAATTTTACATTATCGGCTTAATTAATATGCCTGTGCATCTACGTAGTACTTCATTTTAATCAAATATCTAATAACATTACAATTTTTAATTTATGATGTTATACGATTCATCAGTCGGTACTACAATACGTACTACATATATTTGTCTTACATATATCACCTTATTAACCCTACATTATTAGGTCAGTCTTTTTGATGTAAAACATCTCTAGGCGTGGGTAAATCTGATTGTTGGCGTGGCGACGACGCAACGGTGGCATGCGCAAGCGACTGTGCGTAATCTTTCTTGCCTTACTGAGCTTGTATACCTATAATAGTGTGATTGGAGATTCGTTTCATTCGAACAATGTTAATGTTTCACATCTGCCAGGCGTCCCGTGACGGCTCATTTTTTTTGTTTATACAATATACTTAAATAAAATAAAATACATTGACATACACAAATGACAATTATATAAATACCTACTAAAATATTTACTTCTTAAGTTATACCGAATGGTATAATAGTTTAAGGTAGGGAAGGTTACGGCTATACTATTAGTCGTAAAAAATTAAAGAAAGTAACGCACGGAGATCATAAAAAATAAGATTTTATTGTTAACTGACGATTTAACTCAAAAATATTAAATGTAATATAATTATAAGCTTTTTTACAATTGTTAAATTATACGTCAGTTTCGTTTTCATTTTATACCGTTCATAAAACCTTCAAGCAAACGCTAGTATATTTCAAGAAAACACTACCTATTGTATAAAATTGATATTAATAAACTGTGAAAAAATTCTGATTCATTTGTTTTTATTAAAATTTCCTTCTTGAATAATTTGGTTTGGTGGTGGCAAAAGACAGTTGTGTCCGAATGAATGTGATGTCGACGGACAGTCGTCGTTGGATTTCTATTGTTCTCTGCTTAACATCAGGTAAAATATGCACTATATCGTGCTACTATTATATATTTTTTGCTCAGGAACTAACGGATCACTATATTAAAAAGGTAAACTGTTTTTTTCAATTGTTGATATAAAGTTTCCATACAATTAATCAGTACCATTTAGGACTTCAGGTATTACACGTGATGTTGAACTTTTTATATGGTGTGGATTTTATTCGTATTGTCAGTCTATTTATTTTTATTGATTTATTTTTATATTAACACAGTTAATAGACATATAGTGTAGCACAACACTGGATTTTGTCTTTTTCCGTTGGGATTAAGAGCAATATTGGTGTCTAACTCTAGTTCTAGAAAAATTAGACGTTTTATTTTATTTTAAAGGTTTACTTTCAAATGTGATATAAAACGAAGATATAGATGCATAGTTAGGTACACACGGTACCATTTTAAGTTAGGTATTATATTTGCTAGGTATATTAAATAAAATTTGTGTTGGCAAATGCGTAGACTATGCTTAACAATAGCATCAATAAAAAAGTTGCTTTCTGACATTTGTTTTCACATGGTACCTAATTAGGGATCATTGATTTTAGAAAAACATCGATGTTAACATCAATGTCAACATTGATTCAATAGTATCCAAGTACGATATACATCGATAGCAAAACATCGTTGTTTTTGACAAAACAGAGGTCAGCGACGAAAAAAAAGGTCATCCAAAGAAAAAACTATTCGTACGGCTCACAACTTTGATAATTTTTCTCTAGCGAGTACATGAAACGTTCTTATAACAACGATGTTATCGATATCAAAAAATTGATGAGTCGATATTATCTACATCAAAACATCGATGTTTTTCTTCAACATCAATGAATATCGATCATCCCTATACCTAATATAAATTTAAATTTGTTATTTATCCGTTTTGGTACGTTCTTGTTCTTTATTATTTACAGTGCCCATGGATTGATAAATTAAAAATTGTAATATTTCTTTTATATATGTGTGTCTGGCTGCATTTAGTAGTGTATTAAATTAAAATAGCTTCTGACAAAAAAATCTCAAGGATTTGTAGTTCAATACACCTAAGTATAATAATAATGGATACAATCCCGAAAATAACTTTAGAAACTGGTTTAAACCTAAGGTTAGTTTGCCTTGCAGTTGAATTTCTCGAACAGAACAGAATATATGCTGCTTTTTTATATAAAGAAATTACACTCCATTACATTTGCTTGTTTCTTTTTATACAGAATTTTAATATAAATACACAAGATATAAGTTTTAATTTTACAGTACTTGTTGATAGCTTACACTTTTTAGTGCTTATTGTGGAATGTAAAAATATTATATCATGAATAGGTATTTCCTATTAGATATAATAAAAACTACCACTTTCAGAGAACTGACTACAACTGGATCAATTCTTCATATAAATGAAGATTATGAAGATTCAAATTTCATTGAGACTCCAAAAAGCGAGTCAAAAGTTAAAGATTTCATTGGGGAATCAGTACCAAGTTTCCTAGAATTAGAGAAAACATTAAAACCTGTAGATGATGAAGGTTTGGTAAAAAAGAAAATTCTCGACTATGGGGGTGGTCTACCTCTTCATGATGGCTGCACGGTCTCCATTTCATTTTCTGGTTATTGGGAAAATATGTCAGATCCTTTTGATGTAGCAGCTTTGCATAAGCCACTGGTATTTTGTTTTTTTTTTCTTCTTTAATTTCAAACTTAGTGTAAATAGGATTAATAATAGTTTTAAAATATATCCGTGTAATGTATCTCTATCTCTCTAAGTTTTGCATTGAACAAAGACTTTCACAACATAGAAGATCCTGTGAAATGAAACAATGGTAGTGGTAGAGCCAAGCTGAAGCTATTATTGTTTTCAGCACGAATGGGTCGGCTCTTCCGGGGAAGCACCACCCTCTCACAGAAAACTGACGTAAAGTAACAGTGCTTGCATTGTTGTGTTTCGTTCGGTCAGTGAGAGAGCCGGAGACCCACCTTCCCTCCCTTTCCTCCTTCCCTTCTTGCCCCTGCCCCACTCCCACCCTCCTCCCAAATACAGGTTGGCAACGCACTTGCGACTCCCCTGGTGTTGCAAGTATCTATGGACTGTGGTGATCACTTAACATCAGGTGACCCATCTGTTCCTTTGCCTTCTATGATATAAAAAAAAATAATTCTAGTATGTGCCTTGAAAATCTGTTGCCAGACATCTTTACGTTTGTACTACGATATTTGGGAGTCTCTCAAAATTTAGCTTGTTACCATTTTAAAAGTTGTCATATATTAGTAGCAGACAATCTGCTGATAAAATAAATTTTATGAACTTTATTGTTAAGAAATAAGAATCTAATATTTAATGTTGAGAAAAAAATGCAGGTAATATTTATAAAATTTGTATCCCCGCATGAGACAGTGACACAAAATCTAACATCACTGCAACAACATTACACATATCACCTCCATACAGGCGCACGCACACACACTTACACATGAAAGTGGAAAGGTTTTATTTTTCCCTTATCAAACTGAAATAGTTTAGAAAAATTATTTGACACAGATTACATAAGAGTTCTTGGGGTATGTATGCTTGGCACACATATACATTCTGATAACTCATATAAGTATGCATAAGTAGCTTAACTTAGGTTAGCTGAGATAGGTTGCAGATTGCATTAATCAAGCAACAGCTCAAGCTGAGGTGTGCCAGGCACCCTTGAGCTTGTCAAAATAAAATCGGCTGAGTCTCTTAAGCGCTCAACTTAGTAGTCTGGTGAAGCTGTTAAGACCTTACTAGGTAATAGCGTAGTCAGTTCAAAAAAAAAAAAATTATATCAGAGTATAAGAATAAATTTCACTCCACCTTAATGATTTTTTTTTTGCATAATTTCCATCTACAACCAGGAGCTAATTCTGTACTAAAGTATGTTTAAAAATCCTTAATATATTTATGATTTATAATCATTTATGATACTCATATACTCCCTAAATCCTATATTTGAAAGACAGTTTGAGATGTTGTTTTTGATATGCTGAGATTAAAAATACTTACTAATCATTTGGTTATAAAATATATAGCATATTGAAATAGAATATTTATCTTTGTGATTTTTTTATTATTACCTTTTGATGTACAATTATTTTTCAAAATGTGTCAAATGTTGTCCAGGTAGTTAATTTAAAAGACAATGGATTATTGCCTGGCCTGGAGATTGCTGTCAGATCAATGCTAGTTGGAGAAATGTCCGTATTTCTTCTTTCATACAGAGTAATGTACGGAGAAATGGGTATACCTCCTAGGATAAAGGCAAAAGCTGATTGTGTTTTTTATATAAAGTTAATCAAGAGTATTTTGACACCAGAAGAAGGGTAAGTGTATCTTATATTTAAATGTAAAAAAAAATGTTTATTATTAAATATGTTAGTATGCTTGTTTAGCAATTTTCAAATTTAGACAGTGTCAATATCATTGGTCTGCTTTTGGTAAGATGATTAAGATTTACATTCTTTATCAGGCTGAGTGCCTTAAGCGCTCGCCTTAGTAGTCCAGTGAAGCTGTTAAGACCTCGCTAGGTCAATAGTGTAGTCAGTTTGAGAAAAATTTGATATAATTGTTGACTTTGTTCATTTTTAAGATTGATACATTCTAAGAACAATAAAAATATCAGATTAGATCTAGATAGAAATCTACTCCTACTGAGAGTTCAATTTAGCACCCTTTGTAATGAGAACCTAGATGCTACTTTAGCTAAGATGAGCACAGTATGTGCACGGCGTTCTGATGGTTCCATTATAAAAGTAATTTTGTCTGAAGTCTAATTTATAAGGGAAGTAGCCTCGTTACTTCGTTCACATGGAATAGTTACTTTGGGCTATCGCCAACACGCAGCAGAAGCTCTCAAGGGGAAAAAAAGTTTTGAAACATTCTTCATTGGTGCTCCACTCCTATTGGTCTTAGCGTGATGATATCACCTATAACCATCCATGATAAATGAGCTATATTACACTGAAAGAATTTTTCTATTTGGGTCAGTAGTTCCTAATATTATCCCCTACAACGTCACAAACTTATAAACTTTATCTCTTTATAATATTAGTATAGATAAAAAGTCTTAATAAATAAATAAAACAATTTAACTCCTCCTTTTCAATGGCAACTTTACTTTCGGATAAATATTATGTTAGTTGTATTTCAGTTTTTGTATTTTTACCTTTATATCATTGGCGGCAAACGGACATGCGGGTCACCTGATGGTAAGTGATCATAGCCGTCCATGAACACCTGCGAAACGACAAGAATCACAAATGCGTTGCCGGTCTTTGAGAAAGGAGTATGCTCGTTTCTTGAAAAATGCCAGATTGTATTCGTTCAAAAATGTAGCCGCTGGGAGTTCATTTCAGAGAACTGTCGTACGCGGATAAAACTAACGTGAGAATCGCACCGTGCACGACTTCCAACCATCGAGATGACACTGATGGAACTTCAGTTCAGTATTTCGGTATTTGTGAGCCTGATACAGAAATTGTTTTAATTATGACCATATTTTCAGGGAAATAAATTTTGCCGAACCAAATACATTTCAAAGGGTACGTCGTGAGGTCATATTATTATACAGCTCAGGGTACACATTACACAAAGCAATTAATTATAATTTAGCTGCCCAGTTATTTAACAAAGCAGTATCAATGTTACATCGGTGTCGTCTCGCTGATGAGACAGAAGAGCAAATCCAAGAGAAATTACTCAAAAAGTTGTATCTGAACTTGGCAATAACCTATAATAAGATGAAGAGACCTTTAAAAGCTTGTATTGCCTGTAATGAGCTCAATAGATTGAACAATCTTTGGAATAACTGGAAAGCACTTTTACAAAATGCTAGATCCTTCAGGATGATAGGAGAATATAAGGCTGCAGAAACGAGACTCAGAAGAGCAATGAAATTACATCCTGAAAGTAAAGAAATAAAAGAAGAATTAATCCTTTTAGAAAAAACCCGAAATGCTTGTAATCAGAGTAAACTTGTAATTCACAATACTAGTGGGACAGGTAAAGTTGGTATTAGTGAAGAATTTAAGAATGAAGTTGATAGTTTAATAGTCAATTTTAAGGAAAATATTGATATTTGCAAATTAACTCTTCCTATGAACCTTGACTCGGAAGAAATGGATTACATTAAAGAGAAATGTATGAAAGAAAATTTATTTATTAATACAATACCCAGTAGTGTTGTTATCGAGGAAGATAGTGTGTTTATTGAAACAAAGAAAAATCTTGTTTTAGAAAAAGAAGATACGATTGATGATTTAGAATACTGAATAGTTAAAAAATTTCACAAAACACACCTTTGACCACAAAAATCAATTTTGTCTGAAAGCGCGTTTAAATTGTTATTATGTTCACATGTTACTTGTAGAAAATATCAATCAATTGTAACATAAAAAAAAAATTGAAGTTGATCCACTTTTTTTTTTTTAATAATTTCAATACAGACGGAGTAACAACATAATGCGCTACAATATTTAATATAAAACTGTATTAAATCATGTATCATAACATTTTTGTAATAGAATAAAATAAATTATAGTAATACAGTTTTTTTAAATAAATTAAAGATATATTTTTTTTAGCATCGACTTAATCAAATCAAAAAGAGAAAAACAGTCGTCTCTTTTCGTAATTTTGATCTTATTAAGTGGCTATTGATTGGATATATTCTCGCAACATTAATGTATTTTATGGAAAAAAGACTCGATAAACTGAAATGTTGTGTTAAATCTTTTTCGATTAAGATAACGAAATGGGTTTTTATAAACAACTTTTTTTAAAGGTAAAATAAAACAATTACATTTGAACAAAAATTAATGTTTAATATGTAATTACAACTTTCATATTCTAAGACTACATACTATTGGTGGTATCACCATTAGTCTCTTTAAAATGCAACATACTTAGTAATTAATTTTTAGATACGAGTATGCTATCCAGCCCCCAAATTTACCGAACATTCTGTTTAACATAAAACTTAAAATTAATTTTGTGTAGGAAGATTTAATAGTACATTCTGGCCTTGAGGTAAATAGGTGACGTTGCGCGATTTGGATAATTGGTAGGCGATATCTTCAGCTGCCTCGATACGACGAAGTTCGACTAAACCTTCACCAGCACTGCCGAATGATTTGGCTAACAAAACAGCGGCCTGAGCGTCACCCTCAGCAGCTATGACAGCCGCTTTTTTCTGTTGCTCAGCCTTCTCCACCAGGAATCTAGCTTTTTCAGCATCCTGCTGTGCCACTTGTTTCAATTCGACGGCCTGTGTGAACTCCTTGCCGAATGTCAAATGTGTTATTGAGATGTCATCAAGGATGAGTCCAAACTGAGAGGCACGTTCGGTTAAACTCTCACTGACTTTTTGTGACACAATCTGAAAATATATTTGATAGATTTGTTTAAACAAAAATTGGTCCACACATTTGCTACTTGCTGTCAATTTTAAATCTCTACAAATGATGGGGTAATCGAGCTTGATGCAACGCTAGGCCAAAAGTCAGCCTGACTTGCTTTTATGGACGTTTTACATTAAGAATTGATAGCGTCATCATATTATTCCTTTGCATTACAGACAATTAGAACGATTTTGTTCTGTGTAATGACAGCTAATTTTTTAATTTATTTGGGAACTACGAACACTCACACGTTACTATGGTGCCTGAGTATTATCAAACTATGGATTATGGTGAGAGCACAAATTGAACAAGTTGTTTAAGAGTTGTGTAAAAAGACTGTATAATGATATCGAGTTAGTAATCGGCTATAGTGGGTCTTGGTGAGAACACAATGGACAGTGTTGTCCAAAATACAAGACATTGCAAATTCTGTGTCAGTTCATAGAAAACACTAAAACACCTCTTGTGTGAATGTAATTTGTTAAAACCTAATCTAATCACAATATAGTGCAGAAGAGGCATAATTGCTTTCAGTTAAAAAGTCGTAAAATACGTTAAAGATTAGGCATTGAACTTTAGCATTATGCATGATTACAATATCTTATTTATCCTAGTGATTAGAGACATAAGCCTGTGTGACTGTCCTTTAGAATAGTAACAAAACAAACTGAGGGTTTGATGTGGATTAGGATATATAGAAACACTATTAAAATGAAGTGTAGTAACATTAAGTGAATCTTATGTTCAAGGAGATTAAACTTTGAATATCATTTGGTCTACCAAAGTTAAATATAAACAACTTAATGAACCTCTCTCTGTGTAATAAGTTCCCCAGCATCAAACTGTGCGACCACTGCTTTGAGAACTTCTGACGTGATAGACGGCAACACTCTCTCATCGTAATCCACGCCGAGAATAGTGTAGATCTTAGGAAGCTCGTCAGGTACAGGTCTGAACAGTATACGCAGTGTGATGTTCACATTTTGAAGATCTGAAATTGATATTATATGTTGGAAGCCTATTTCATAGAAATGGGAAAAATATTTTCTTTTCAAATGATTTCCAATTATTTGGGTATTTTTAAGTAGGTACTTTTTGGTACCTTCAATTGCCATATATTGGCTTCTATTTTGGTCATTGTGTTTATTGATGTTCATTACTTTAAATTCACCCAACACATTGGAAAATTTTCACTATACATTGATACACATGTGTTATCAGTGTTTTTTCAATATACAATTATAGATCCGATGCGCCTTTACAAGTTGCCACTATATTTTCAATATTGTCAACATGAAAGCAAATATAAGATTATAAAAAATGTCTTTATAACTTTTTAGTAAATCCTACAGCCTAAACCTCAGGGAATACACCTATTCAGATAAACCAAAAAAAGGCTTATCTAAGCACAAAATCTGCCATCAATACTAAGTATGAGTACTTTATATATTACATTTTTTTTTCGAAATGACTACACTGTTGACCCAGGAAGGTCTTAACAGCTTTACCGGACTACTAAGGCGAGCGCTTAAGGCACTCAGCCGATTTTATCTTGGCAACCATCTCAAGAGTGCACGGCACACCTCGGCTTGGCTGTTGCCTGTTGCATGCAAAATCGCGATCTATCTTAGTTAACCTAGCTAACTATTAATATATGTATGAGTTGTTGAAACGTATATGTGTACCAAGCATACACGTCTCAACAACTCCTCCATATATTTATTATCGGAAAATTGAGACTTTTTCAGTTCGATAAAGGAAAAAAAAGTAAACCCTTCCACTTTCATGTGTAAGCGTGTTGTAGGCGTGCACGTGTGTGGGGGTGGGTGATCGTGTAGTGCTGTAGCAGTGATGTATATTTGTGTGTCACTGTATCGCACAAGCAATGCACTCAAGGGCTCCCTACCGAGGGATCGAACCTAGGCTTGAGCTGTTGCCGTGGGAGGCCTAATCGGGTAGTTATTATATATTACACAAAATATATTTATATACATATAAGAATTGCTTGTTCAAGTTATAAGTAATGGACACATGATCAATGTGTCTGTCAAATTAAGGCTATATTATTGGATTAGAAGTAACTTCAATTGACTGATATGATAGTGCTTGCTACTTTGTCGCCTAAAAGGGTGTTTAATATTGAAGAAATTGATACATGATTGAAAACAATATATTAAATGAATCAGTCAATTTTAATCAGAACACCATACCTTTGCTTCCTGTAACAGTGGGCACATTTCTTGGTCTAGATCGAATATCAAAAATGATAGGTCTTTGTACCCATGGAATGAAAAAATGGGTGCCTTCACCAGTAACCATGTTCTTTACACCGGCAAATCTGTCAAAGATTACTGCCCTGTGGCCACCATCAACTGAAAAGGACAACATAGAATATAGTACACTCAATAAATTAAATTAAATTTTCCCATAAAAGACTGAGATTTCTCCAGAGTAAAAAAAAGTTAATCTATTTATCGTTTTTTTTTATTGCAGAGTATGTTATAATGACTGTAATCGATCTGATGGTTTGCACGGTTTAATCTATAGACACGGATCTATGGACTTCTGTTAATTCCCTCTGTAACACCTATTTACAAACTTGGCAGCTGGCTATATATTGGTTAAACTAAAAATATCATCCTTTTAAATCTAGTAGTATAAGCTTGAAAAAAAACAAAACATATTGACATCAATCATAGATACTTTAAATGGTGTTTAATTTTAACTACACATATAATATCTCTTCAAACATTAATGTTAAATTTAATGTTAAATACAAAGTTAATAATTCTGTTGATAATGTTTTGTATGTCCTTTTTTAAACAATGTAGACATTTGAATCTGTTCCATAACATATGCTACTAACCCATCAAGTTAAAATGAAAAGTTAAGTTCAGTAAAAATATGATTACCAAATTATGGATCTAAAACATTATGTACTTATATAATTAAATATCAAACTTTTCATATATATACGACATAAGGTTCTTGTAGGTGGTAGAGCTATGTGGAAGGTATTACTGGTTTCAGCATGAATGCATCAGCTCGTCCGGGGTAGTACCACCCCTCTCACAGAAAACCGACGTGAAGTAACAGTGCTTGCATTGTTGTGTTTCGTTCGGTCGGTGAGAGCGCCTGATGCTCACCTCCCTTCCTCTTTCCTCCTTTCCCTTTCCTAACCCTCCCGCCTCCCATATGCAACGCCAGGCTGGCAACGAACTTGCGACTTCCCTGATGTTGGTAGTGTCTATGCATGGTGGTGATCACTTAACATCAGGTGACCTACCAGTTCGTTTGCCTCCTTTGAAGGGGAAACTCCTTATAGGTAGAAATTACTTCAATTTAGTTTGTTTACCTTAAAACACATACATACACTCCTTGTAGCAAAACAGCTTTTCTTTATTAGGGACATATATGACATTCATATAACTTAATATGTTCAAGTTGGCGCGTACCACCGGTGGCTCGCACTAGACTGTCTTTTCTGGCGGCACGTACCACCAGTGGTACGTATTCGATTGTGTTATTTTTAATAAATAAACGTTAAATTGCCATTATTTCTAATATCACAATCGAATATGTACCACCGGTGTTACACGTAGCCAGAAAAGACAGTCTAGTGCGAGCCATCGGTGGTATGGGGTGAACTTGTTAAACAACAGTAAATATTTATACATACAAACTATAAAAGACCCATTGAATCTTTAGTATTGAAATTTTTAAGAAAACACCTGAGGTCCCAGAGAGCCTTTGTATTTGTTATTATAATTTAAAAAAAAAACCTCTTAAGTTGTTATAGTTTTGTTTAACATAAGTTTACCATTTGGTTTGATACTCTTTACTAATTACACAACTTAATGTACCTTGACTGAAAATATGTGTGTATTTAGTAAATAGTGTACATTTTTAGGAACCAACTATGAATATATTGACAGTGGTATGGTGTGTGAAAAGCGACTAATTTGACAATATTTGCATGGCATTCAGTTAGTCTTTACAGTGTCTATATGTGTCCCTTGTATTTAAAAATATGTTTATAATTACCATTATAGAGTGCAGAATTAACAACTCCACCTACTAATGCTACACCAAGTCCAATTTGTCCAATGCGGTTGAAGAGCTGTGCAGCCATCTCTGTAAAAGCATTCAATAATACAAATTATCATAATTTTCTAAGATGTGGGCAACCTAACTATATTAATTATTGTATAGTCGTGTGTGAAGCATATACTGATGAAGCGAGATAGATTTCTCAGATATTTAGTGATCTAAGAAAGAATATGATTTGTAATTAACATAGATATAATGTCATTTTTTTATGGTATGTTAGGGAAAAAAATTCATTATGGAGTAAGGTAGGTACTTGTTTATATGAGTAAGTATGTATAAGTGTCTGTCGTGGTCTGCTACATATGTGGTATACAAAAATAGGTAAACGTATAAATGAAGCTATACTGGTTTCAGCATGAATGGGCTGGTTCGTCCGGGGTACTACCACCCGACTCACAGAAACATTGATGTGAAGTAACAATGCTTGCATTGATGCGTTTCGTTTGGTCAGCGAGAGCGCCGGAGGCCCACCTTCCTTCCTCTCTCCCCTTTCCCTTATCTTTCCCACTCCCCAATACACAAGCTGGCAATGCACTTGCAACTTCCCTGGTGTTGCCAGTGTCTATGGACAGTGGTGATCATTTAACATCAAGTGACCTACCTCTTGACTGGCCTTCTTTGATATAAAAAAAAATTCAAATATTTATACTATTGGACTTTCTACAGTATATAGGCATTCTCCTATATATCTATAATTTAATACATTCAA
This sequence comes from Antheraea mylitta, assembly GCA_014332785.1. Lineage (NCBI taxonomy): Eukaryota > Metazoa > Arthropoda > Insecta > Lepidoptera > Saturniidae > Antheraea > Antheraea mylitta. The sequence goes on along the minus strand of JACEII010000056.1, from coordinate 38,762 downwards.
GCCAAAAAAGTTTCACATCCTATGTGCATACACACTGATACTATGTGGAAATCAGAGTCAAATAAATTTCATTTCAAGTCACAGTCTATATATAATACACATCACAGTCAGAGATGTATAATAGCAAATTATAAGTGAAATAATTTTTAATATTTATATCAATAGCTTTGAAGGTCCGATTCTACAAACATAAACATATACAAACCTCTTTACTATAGTATATTATGTTAATTGATACCAGTAGTAGTCTGTTAAACTATTTTTAGGTACAAAATAATAAAAAAAAAAATGATGACATACTATAGAAGTCCAAATATTTCATTTTGATAATCTAAATTATATACTTTAAAATATACTTGTTCGTATTCACTCACTCTCTTTTAGTCAGGACTTTAATGCTCAATATAATTAGTTTTTGCTATCGATAGTTTCTAACTACTCAGCCTTTGTAACTACATACAAAGGTTAAATATCCGGAAATTGCAAGCGACAATAATTATAGACTAAAATATAGTTCTAAACTACAGTTATTTTAGCAAATGTTATCTTAGTATATGTTATATTCTTTTACATTGGAAGATATTTCTTAGAACCATATATTGCTTATAGATTTTCAACAAACCCATTGTCTCTTAGGACAATTTAAAGTATATAAAAGTACTATATAATTAATCGTATCGCCTTATGAAATTATGTGTAAAACAAATATTTCAGGATCGTCTCTGTATAATTACCTAATTCCACGAATGTTATCTAACCTAAAAAATATGATTTCACAAGTGCGAAATTATTAGTTATTATATTGTTCACAATTCGGTTAAACGTTTATTTTAAACACGGTATACTCACTTCTGTTCTCTTTATGTTTCTTACAGTATAATTATTAGTATCTTGAAATACGGCTTCTACTATCACTTTCGCAATATTCCGCCGCAAAGGTTACACAGATTATGCATGACAGTTCAGTAGCCCAGACACTAATGTAGGACTGTTGATAAAATATCGATATATCGAAATTTTTATCTTAAAATATCGATATTTTTAGTGATATTTTTTGGGCGATATATCGATATTTTGATATTATAATTTGGATATCGGCGGTCGATATTTTTTTTATTCATAATCATTTTCTTAGCCTTATTTTACCTAGGTTGTATCGATACATTATGTTTTTCTTTTCCAGTCTCCTCAGTCAGATATAATCTCGGAATTCACATTTATTACATGTGTCATTTTTACCCAATTTATCCATGCTTTTTTCGGTTTCCTCTACTTTTATATCTATTCACCTTCATACTTAAAACTATTATAGTTATAAGTCTTTCATCTCTCTTTATGACATGTCTGTATCATGCCAACCTCTTATTTCTCAACTTTTCTGTCATTGGTTATGTTTCCAAACTTTACCTGATACATTTTTATTCTATTACTTCTAGTTACACCATACATCTTAATAATCGCAGCTCTGCCGCGTACAGTTTTTGCTCATCCGTTTATTCTGTAACCTAGCACTCAGATGCATGCACTATAACTGTGTCTTATAATAATTGTATACGCCTTCCCCATGAGTTTCAAGAGCATTCGTGGATGACATAACCTGAACATCTTTTTCCATTTCGTGCATACTACATTTATCCTATTCCTTCCGTTATTGTCTACGCTGCCACGTTTTCAATCAATGAATACGAAGCAGGCTAGTAGTAATCGTAGTACCTAGTGAAACAGCTGAACATATTTATTTATTTATTTAATGAAGTAAATAGTATTTTAAAAATCTCTTGCTGAAAAATATTCATTACCTTCAGCCTGTAAGAGAGCCACTGCAGGGCCACAGACCTTTTCCTGAAAGACGGTATGGGCATAATCACCACACTAGCCCACGGCGTATTGGCAATTTCAAACTCTGAGAAAACCAGTAATGTACGTTTTCTCACATATAGTAATACTACCAGAACATTTCTCAGGCTCAGGTTTTCTCACGAGGTTTTCTTTGACCGTCGGACGATACTGCTACCAATTTAAATTAATAAGTGTACGCGAATTTTGTAAAATTCATTATTACCACCGTGGTTCGAACCAGCAGACATCGAAATGTTATTCTACTAGTAAAACTAGTAAACTACCACTATTTAAAAAACTTGGTAACTGATGGACTGAAAAATATTGGTACACATAATTTTCTTTTTTAGATAATACAATAATGATGACGATTATCAATATGATTGAATAACGTTTGTGTAAGTGGCTCTTAGAACTGTACTGTTATATTTTAAAACATATATAGTATAAACTGTACAAATATACTAGATTAAAAACTGTAAATCAATGTTAAGCTGAATTAATTTTTTTTAACATGGCCGATATATCGAAATATCGATATTTTTTTCCAATATATCGGAGTCCGATATTGATATTCTCATAAATATTGATATATCGAAAATTCGATATTTTTAAAAATGTCAACAGTCCTAGTCCAAAATCCGCTAAATCTAGCGACGAAATCGCTAAAACGGTAACAGCGGATTGTTTAATGTTTTACATTTTATTAGGGTGCAATCTAGGACTGTTGATAAAATATCGATATATCGAAATATCGATATTTTTATTTTAAAATTACGATATTTTTTAGTAATATTTTTTGGGCGATATATCGATATTTTGATATTATAATTTGGATATCGGCGGTCGATATTTTTTTTTATTCATAATCATTTTCTTAGCCTTATTTCACCTAGGTTCAATCGATACATTATGTTTTTCTTTTCCTGTCTCCTCAGTCAGATATAATCTCGGAATTCACACTTATTACATATGTCATTTTTACACACATTATCCATGCTTTTTTCGGTTTCCTCTACTTTTATATCTATTCACCTACGTACTTAAAACTATTCTAGTTATAAGTCTTTCATCTCTCTTTATGACATGCCTATATCATGCTAACCTCTTATTTCTCAACTTTTCTGTCACTGGTTATGTTTCCAAACTTTACCTGATACATTTTTATTCTATCACTTCTAGTTACACCATACATCTTAACAATCGTAGCTCTGTCGCGTACAGTTTTTTCTCATGCATTTATTTTGTAACCTATTACTCAGATGCATGCAGTATAACTGTGTCTTATAATAATTTTATAGGCCTTCCCCGTGAGTTTCAAGGGCATTCGTGGATCGCATAACCTGAACATCTTTCTCCATTTCGTGCATCCTGCATTTATCCTATTCCTTCCGTTATTGTCTACGCTGCCACGTTTTGGATCAATGAATATGAAGCAGGCTAGTAGTAATCGTAGTACCTAGTGAAACAGCTGAATATATGAAGTAAATAGTATTTTAAAAATCTCTTGCTGAAAAATATATATTACCATCAGCCTATAAGAGAGCCACTGCAGGGCCACAGACTTTTTCTTGAAAGAAGGTATGGACACATCATCACACTAGCCCACGGCGTATTGGCAATTTCAAACTCTGAGAAAACCACAATTGTACTTTTTCTCACATATAGTAATACTACCAGAACATTTCTCAGGCTCAGGTTTTCTCACGGGGTTTTCCTTGACCGTCAGACGATACTGTTACCAATTTAAATTAATAAGTGTACGCGAATTTTGTAAAATTCGTTATTACACACCGGGGTTCGAACCAGCAGACATCGAAATGTTATTCTACTAGTGAAACTAATAGACTACAACTATTTAAAAAACTTGGTAACTGATAGACTGAAAAATATTGGTAAACATAATTATCTTATTTAGATAAAACAATAAGGATGACGATTATCAATATGTTGGAATAACGTTTGTGCATGTGGCTCTTAGAACTGTACCGTTATATTTTAAAACATATATGGTATAAACTGTACAAATATACTGGATTAAAAACTGTAAATCAATATTAAGCTGAATTAATTTTTTTTAACATGGCCGATATATCGAAATATCGATATTTTTTTCCAATATATCGGAGTCTAGGACTGTTGATAAAATATCGATATATCGAAATATCGATATTTTTATCTTAAAATATCGATATTTTTTAGTAATATTTTTTGGGCGATATATCGATATTTTGATATTATAATTTGGATATCGGCGGTCGATATTTTCTTAGCCTTATTCCACCTAGGTGGACTCGATACATTATGTTTTTCTTTTCCAGTCTCCTCAGTCAGATATAATCTCAGAATTCACACCTATTACATATGTTATTTTTACATACTTTATCCATATTTTAAAACTATTCTAGTTATTAGTCTTTCATCTCTCTTTATAACATGCCTGTATCATGCTAACCCTTATTTCTCAACTTCTCTGTCACTGGTGATGTTTTCAAATTTTATCTGATACGTTTTTATTCTATCACTTCTAGTTACACCATACATCTTAACAATCGCAGCTCTGCCGCGTACAGTTTTTTCCCATCCGTTTCTTTTGTAACATAACCATTTTATACGCCTTCCCCGTGAGTTACAAGGGCATTCGTGGATCGCATAACCTGAACATTTTTCTCCATTTCGTGCATCCTGCATTTATTCTATTCCTTCCGTTATTGTCTACGCTGCCACGTTTTGAATTAATGAATATGAAGCAGGCTAGTAGTAATCGGAGTACCTAGTGAAACAGCTGAACATATGAAGTAAATAGTATTTCAAAAATCTCTTGCTGAAAAATATTCATTACCATCAGCCTTTAAAAGAGCCACTGCAGGGCTACAGACCTTTTCCTGAAAGAAGGTATGGGCATAATCACCACACTAGCCCACGGCGTATTGGCAATTTCAAACTCTGAGAAAACCACAATTGTACGTTTTCTCACATATAGTAATATTACCAGAACATTTCTCAGGCTCAGGTTTTCTCACGGGGTTTTCCTTGACCGTCAGACGATACTGTTACCAATTTGAATTAGTAAGTGTACGCGAATTTTGTAAAATTCATTATTACACACCGGGGTTCGATACAGCAGACATCGAAATGTTATTCTACTAGTGAAACTAGTAGACTACCACTATTTAAAAAACTTGGTAACTGATGCACTGAAAAATATTGGTACATATAATTATCTTAGTACCTGGGCGACCGAGCCTAGCACGGTTCTTCAAAAAATCATATTTCAATTAAGATAAACTGTTAGGTTTGCCTCAGAAAATTAGCATTTTGTTACCAAAAAAAGAGAAAGATATTTCTTTTGGTGTCACTCGGATTCGAACTGGGGTTACACGGATTTTCGATGCAACAGATCAGATTGATCTGAGCTATTTTTGTTTTAACAGCGGCGGCGAAATTTACGTTTATATTCTAGCTATAGGTGTTCATTGCCTGAAAACTAAGTAAATTTTTTTTTCTATAAATAAAATCTAGCTAGATCGATTTATCGTCCCCGAAACTACCTACGTATTAAGTTTCACGGAAATAGATGACGCCGTTGCCGAGATCCTGAATATATACAAATATAAAAATATACAAGAATAGCTCATTTAAAGGTATTAGATTTAGATAAAACAATAATGATGACGATTATCAATATGATTGAATGACGTTTGTGCAAGTGGCTCTTAGAACTGTACTGTTATATTTTAAAACATATATGGTATAAACTATACAAATATACTGGATTAAAAACTGTAAATCACTGTTAAGCTGAATTACATTTTTTAACATAGCCGATATATCGAAATATCGATATTTTTTTCCAATATATCGAGTTCCGATATTGATATTTTCTTAAATATCGATATATCGAAATACCGATATTTTTAAAAATATCAACAGTCCTATCGGAGTCCGATATTGATATTCTCATAAATATTGATATATCGAAAACTCGATATTTTTAAAAATATCAACAGTCCTAGTGCAATCATAAATAACGTGATATACCCTCCAGAAATCTAACTAAACGAAACGCGACAATGTCGCAAGTCACTGTACTTCAAAAGAAATTTTTTTTTTTCTCGAACTGACTACGCTATTGACCTGGCAAGGTCTTTACAGCTTCACCGGACTAAAGATTCAAAAGAAAACGATACTCGATTGAAGTCATTTTTAGAAGGTTACAAAGTAATACCTTGTTTATAAAATAATAAGTGACATCTATGGGCGTATTTTGCATTTAAATTAGATTTCTTAAATTTAAAATAAAAGTTAGTAGAGTCGTTTCTTTAAAACGAATATTATACCACGAAGTTATCGAGTTGGCTTTAAAAGTGGCATTAAGTTTATTAGAATTTCTTATACTTTTACCAACCCATACAGGATAATTTGAAAATAAAAATATTTAGAAGGGTTTGTTAATAAAGTGTAAAATTATGAATAGTAACTGTGGCTTCTTGATGACTGTTTTCAGATTTTTTATTGAATTTAGTGGTAGTTTTAAACCAAACTATAATGTATGGTATTTATTTATCAGATAAAATATCCCGGTATAAAACCCTGTTATAATATTTTATTTTGAGGTGTAGTGTCATCTACTTTGCTGGTGATGAGTGTTCAAATCTTCAATTTATAGGGATAGTCTGTAAGTTTTAAACTCTTTGCCTTTAAATTATTATTTTTGTCATTTAAGATTCTTATGTTTAAGTATACTACTTAATATTATATAAAGCTAAAGTTTGTTTGTGACGTTGTAGAGGGTTATCACAAAAACTACTGGCCCGATTTGAATTCTTTCTTCCAGCGTTATATAGCCCATTTATCGAGGAAGCTATATATATCATCACGCTAAGACCAATAGGAGCAGAGCACTAATAAAGGATGTTTCAAAATCGGGTTTTTATCCACTGGGTGTTATGCTCGTTATGGGCGTTAGTTCAAAGTAACTATCCCACGCGAACGAAGTCGCGGGTAGAGGTTAGTATTTTATAACTATAATATTTTAATATAATTAGTATCTCTTGTGGTCACTGAAGGAATGTATTTTTTTATTCATGGAAATCCTTGTTTTTAATGTGGTCATTTTAGTATTAACTATGATTAGTTAATGTGATGATGAGTTACTGAAGAAGAAGATTCTTTTCCAAGAACCATCTCAATATCAAATAAAAACAGGTAACTTAAATAGCCATTAATATTTGAAATAGATGTTGCTTTATTGCACATAATTGAATGTGGTTATGATTGATAACGTGAATGATATGACTGGAACATATTCATGTTAAAAAAATAAAATCACATGACCCATGTTACAGATAACAAATTAAATCATAATTTTAGAACTTATACATTTTTGAAAGACCTATATAAACCTTCACTCAAAAATTGTCATAAAAATTAATAAAACTCGAAATAAAAATTGAATAATTACACATAACATAAAAATATAAGTATCATCGTTTTTAATATAACAATCAAAATCTTAAAATAACAACCTGATTCGAAAATAGATATCAATGTATATACGCCCGCGTTTATATATAATATAAACTTCCACAAAGAGCTCTCTCAAAGATTTCGAACACTGAGCCCGGACATATTGCTCTTAAATACAAAGATCGTTTAAGCGGGTGGATTGCATTAGGGATGAGCGATATTAGAAAAACATCGATGTTGACATCGATTTAATAGTATCGATGTACGATAAACATCGATAGCAAACTTCGATGTTTTTACCAGCAATTAAAACGAGGTCGAAAAAAAAAAGGTCTTCCAGAGAAAAAACTATTCGTACGACTTACAATTTTGATAATTTCTTAGTCTTTAGCTAGTATATACAACGATCTCATAACGTCGATGTTATCGAAATCAAAAAATCGATGTGTCAATACTATCGACATCAAAACATCAATATTTTCCAGCTAAATATCGATGTTTTTTCAATATCGATGAGTATCGATCATTCCTAAGTTGCATTACCCGACTTAAATTGTCAAAACTCCTACATATTAGAATGATTCACTATAGACCCCGAGCTTCGGAGAAAACCGTCAAGATAAGTACTAGACAAGTTCAGGAAATTTTGAGTGCATTAATTAACACAGAACATACCTTTTCTTCGTTTAATTACACACTCATTAACTTTAAGTAATAGCTTAACTTATTATGGAATTATTACTATCGAAACTTATCCAATAATTTTTGAGCAATGGACGCACAAAGGCAGACCCCTATCATTTTATTTATACAGATTTAATTAATTTCAAACACTTTTTCAATGCTACTGACTTACAAATATACAAGTAATGAGATCTATAATTTGCGACTGGTTCATTATCATATATTTTGTAAATCGTTTTGTTTTTACATATCTTGGTAATAACCAGAAACTTTAACGGAATCCATATTTTATTTATATATCGGTAAGATTATTACACAGTTTAACTGCAGACATCCGTATCGCTTGACAATTTCTTGACATGCTTGACAGTTTTGTACACACAGTTAGGAATGTCTGTGATAGAATAAAAAAGTATGTGTGTATTTATGTACACGCGTTATAAATTATACTTCTTTGGCGTAACAAGATAAAAATATTTTCAAAAATTTTATTTTTTATTTTGTTTGTAGATGGTAGAGCCACGCTGAAGCTATTACTCCTTTCAGCGTGAATGGGTCGGCTCGACCGTGGTAGTACCATCCTCTCACAGAAAACCGACGTGAAGTGAAAAAGTGCTAGCATTGTTGCGTTTCCTTTGGTAACTGAAAGCGCCGGAAGACCATCTCTTTCCTCCTCCGTGTTTCCTTCTCTACTCCCTCTTCCCCATTCCCGCCCCTCCCCCCCAACATAAGCTGGCAACGTACTTGCGACCTCCTTGGTGTTGCTGGTGTCTATGGACGGCAATGATCACTTAACACCAGGTGACCCACATGTCCGTTTGCCTGCTATGGTATATAAAAAAATTTAGAAAAGACGACACTAACAATAGAATATAGGTATTTAATACATTGAAAGTTTTAATGCAAAGAAATACAAACAGCAAATACAAAGAAAAAAAATGTTAATTATAGCTAACTTCAGGGTGTCGGTTTTTCGTGACGGAGTGCGTGCGTATCGTAAAATTTATTGTCAACATTTTTCCCTAACGCGCCAAAAGAAGTATAACTTCAAAAACTAGCTTCTGCGCATAACAGGAATAGTTATTTGGGCTAATATTAAGACGCAGTGGAAGCTCTTGGAAAATATAACTTATATTGAAATATTATACTTAAAGGATATATACCTAAGAATCTCAAATGTCAAAAGTAATAATGTAAAGGCAAAGAGTTCAAAAAAATAGAAACTATTCCTATAGATCAGTGTTTTTCGAAGTGTCGCGTTCAAAGTTCAAGCGTAGCCTTTTTAGGCGGGTCGCGAATACCCGATTAGACCTCCCACGGCAGCGGCTCAAGCCTAGGTTTGATCCCTCGGTAAGGAGCCCTTGAGTGCGTTGCTTGCGCGATACGGTGACACACAAATATACATCACTGCTACAACACTACACGATCACCCCCACGCACGTGCACGCCTACACGCTTACACATGAAAGTGGAAGGGTTTACTTTTTTCCCTCATCGAACTGAAAAACTCTCAATTTTCCGATATTAAATATATGGAGGAGTTTTTGAGACGTGTATGCTTGGTACACATATACGTTTCAACAACTCATACATATATGAATAGTTAGCTAGGTTAGCCAAGATAGGTCGCAATTTTGCATGCCACAGCCAAGCCGAGGTGTGCCGTGCACCCTTGAGCTGGTTGCCATAATAAAATCGGCTGAGTGCCTTAAGCGCTCGCCTTAGTAGTCCGGTGAAGCTGTTAAGACCTTGCTGGGTCAATAGCGTAGACATTTCGAAAAAAAAAGCGGGTCGCGAATCTTCTATAGCAGAGTTGCAAGAGTTAGAGAAAGCTATTGCAGTAAAAAAAAAAAACAATAAAGTTTTAAAAGATTTATTAAGACAAAAGTTAACTAAAGGGAATAAACATTTGTATTAAATAAACAAAAAATAAAAACTTATGAGAAAATTTACGAGAACTCTTATGTATTTATCCGAATTCTAATTAAATTGAATAATTGTCACAAAATGAAGGACATGAAAGAAAAACCAAGGGTAGGGCAGTCGCGAAATATTTTTTCATACTAAAGAGGCCGTGTCAAGAAAAAGTTTGAAAAACACTGCTATAGATTGAACATTTGAACACTCATCAGTAGTCCGGTGAAGCTGTTAAGACCTTACTGGGTCAATAGCGTAGACATTTCGAAAAAAAAAACACTCATCAGCAGCGCTATAATTTTGTATACTAGATAGAATTACACCTCAAGATAAAGTATTATGTATGGTTCGGTGAAGCTGTTAAGACCTTGCTGGGTCAATAGCATAGTCATGTCGAAAAAAAAAAGATTTTTTCATTTTCATTCATATATTCATATTATAAGGTATATTCATATTTCTCATAATTTAAAAAACAAATTAGTTGCAAAATACGCCAATAGATGTCGCTTATAATTTTATAAACAAGGTATTACTTTGTAACTTTTTGAAAATGACTTTACTCGGGTATCGTTTTATTTTGAAGTACAGTGACTTGCAACAATTGTTGCGTTTCGTTTGGTTATATTTCTGGAGGGGACATCATATTGTTTATGATTGCACCCTAACAACATTAAAATGCCTTCTTGATTCTTCAATCATCTAACCAATTTATTGCATAACAGACAAGCGCTTATTTTTTATAGGGATGTGAGTTTAATGGAAAAAATCGATTAATTAGGAATCGATTTTTCTTTTTTTAATAATATTCGTTTTTTTAAAAATCGATTTTATTGAAAATAAATAATCGATTTTTTTAAATCGATTTTTATAATATTTAAAAATAGATATGCTTTCCATATTCCTATAATAAACCTAAAGATTTAAAATAATAATTTATCAGATTATGAATCACATAAAATAATACGTATCAAAAATTACCAGTTCAAAACAAAATAAAAGTGAATGTTCCTTTAAACTTTCAAGGTAAAGAATATAGAAACTAAATACCATAGAAATTTTCAGTACTATTAAACATTATATCGTAATAAAAATGAAATGATAAACATCCTAACAAAATGACAACATTATTAATTATAACTGTAAAATTCAAAACAATGAAATTCTCTTTTAAATTTTCATATTAATTATAGTGTGACTGAGAAAATTAAAATTGAAGAATTTTTTATTGAATAATTTCAATAACAATTTATAGTTTTGTGAACTTATCGATGTCGAATTTACCATAAGACATTTTTAGTAAACATGTTGTACTCGCATGACAGGCCTTTTTAGTTTTATTGAAATTTTTAATTTTACAGAGAGCGGTATTTGGCTGTAATAAGGACCAGAACAATCATTATAAGATATAGTAACTCATGTTAGTCGTAAGGCAGTCGGATGTTTTCATTCCATGTTCTTTTTAAATTTATAGTTTCACTAGAAAATTTTTCATTCTATCGAACAGGACATGCATATTACTTTGGTATTATTCATTTTCGTTATAAAATATTTTCGCCAGCCGCTTTTAGGTATTTTCCAGCTAGAAAACATTTTAAATTTTTACAAACATATTATCTCACTATGCTCACTCTTCAATTGTAAATAATAATGAACTTATTTTGAGTTTTTTCATCCGTCGCATAGATGTTTATAAAAATCGATTAAAATGCGTTATTTATATAATCGATTTTCTAAAAAATCGATTAATATGAATATAAACATCGACAATAAAAAATCGATTATAATAAAATAAAAATCGATTTAATTAAAAATTGATTATTTTTTAACATCCCTAATTTTTTGTAGTCACAAAATCGTAACTATAACGGCAATGTATATTGAATGTAATGAAAATGTAAATATTTTAAGTTATTGTTTCATTAGTTCCTTATACAGTGTAAGTGAGCACTAAGGTAATTATGGGGTGGTTTAATATTCAAAATATGTTTTGCTGATGGTAAACCTCATTAGGCTAAGAATGTTGATATTTTTAAAAATATCGGATTTTCGATATATCGATATTTATGAATAATATCGGACCTCGATATATTGGAAAAAAATATCGATATTTTGATATATCGGCTATGTTAAAAAAATGTAATTCAGCTTAACATTGATTTACAGTTTTTAATCCAGTATATTTGTACAGTTTATACCATATATGTTTTAAAATATAACAGTACAGTTCTAAGCGCCACTTGCACAATCGTTATTCAATCATATTGATAATCGTCATCATTATTGTTTTATCTAAATATGATAATTATGTGTACCAATATTTTTCAGTCCATCAGTTACCAAGTTTTTTAAATAGAGGTAGTCTACTTGTTTCACTAGTAGAATAACATTTCGATGTCTGATGGTTCGAACCTCGGTGTGTAATAATGAATTTTACAAAATTCGCGTACACTTACTAATTTAAATTGGTAACAGTATCGTCTGACGGTCAAGCAAAACCCCGTGAACCTGAGAAATGTTCTGGTAGTATTACTATATGTGAGAAAACGTACATTGCTGGTTTTCTCAGAGTTTGAAATTGCCAATATGCCGTGGGCTAGTGTGGTGATTATGTCCATACCTTCTTTCAGGAAAAGGTCTGTAGCCCTGCAGTGGCTCTCTTACAGGCTGATGGTAATGAATATTTTTCAACAAGTGATTTTTAAAATACTGTTTACTTCATATGTTCAGCTGTTTCACTAGGTACTACGATTACTACTAGCCTTCTTCATATTCATTGATCCAAAACGTGGCAGCGTAGACAATAACGGAAGGAATAGGATAAATGCAGGATGCACGAAATGGAGAAAGATGTTCAGGATATGCGATCCACGAATGCCCTTGAAACTCACGAAGAAGGCATATAAAATTGTTATAAGACAGTCATACTGCATGCATCTGAGTGCTAGGTTACAAAAGAAACGGATGAGAAAAAACTGTACGCGGCAGACCTGCGATTGTTAAGATGTATGGTGTAACTAGAAGTGATAGAATAAAAACGTATCAGATAAAGTATGAAAACATCACCAGTGACAGAGAAGTTGAAAAAATAATAGATTAGCATGATACAGGCATATCATAAAGAGAGATGAAAGACTTATAACTAGAATAGTTTTAAGTATGAAGGTGAATAGATATAAAACTAGAGGAAACCGAAAAAAGTATTGATAAAGTATGTAGAACATTCCAAGCTTTAAACAACTGGTGTTTCATGCTTGTGCATAGATCCCCGGGAATGATCTTAAAATGATCTAGGGAATGATTTAAAAAAGGGTATCCACACGGCTGCTCCCACATTTTTATCTTGGGTCAGTTTGGATGCATCAGAATAGATAGCTAGCCAGTCCGAAAATTGTGAAGCAAGCTTGTCTTTTAAAATTCTGTTAGCATTTACTAGGTCATTCTGAATGCCCAGATCTAGGATTATATTAGGTTGATACAGCAAAGCTTCATAAGGAAGGGAGAAAATAATCTTACATGGAAACTGCAGGATGGGAATAGTTAGCCGGGAAATTTTGATGTAACTGCGTAGAAGACAAGGCAAATCGAATAAGGAGTTGTAACCCTCGTTTTCAACTATGCACGCTAGATGTCTTAGCTTCTGTAGAAAAGGGTGTTCGGAGTTTTGGAAGAGTTTACATAGGAACTTGTCCGAAAGGAATTGCCTGCGTAGGTATAAAGGGGGGTCCACACATTCCACTTGTATCGCGTCGATGGGTGAGGATTTCATGGCCCCTAAGATAATGCGAAGGCATTTTGATTGTATTTTTGAGAGTTTCTCAGAGACCCCTTTATTAGTGGGATCTAAAATAAATGCTCCGTAATCTAGATGGCTACGTATGATAACATTGTAAAGCATTTTTTGGGCAAAAGGGTGAGCTCCCCACCACGCTCCAGATAACGACCGCATGATATTGATGTTCTTCTCACATTTGCCAGAGATATAATCCCCATACGAAGACCCAGTTATTTTAGCATCTAGCCAAATACCTAGAAATTTAATCTTCGTTACCTGGGGAATTTCTTCTTCACCCACTCTGATATTAACTACAGGGATATTTCTCCGTTTGGAGAACACGACCGCTGCACACTTGGGGACTGACAGAGAGAGACCATGTTCCAGTAACCATGGCGAAAGGTACTGAAGGGCAGAGTTTAATCTGGATGCAGCATTACTCGGTTCCGATACTGTAGTGTACATATGGAACAGAACGGGTTCACAACTTGGTCTATGTCATGTGTGTAAAGACTATACAGCAGCGGACTGAGTACAGAGCCTTGGGGGTAAACCCTTCCACACAGTGCGAGGAGAAGAGAAGAACCCTTGATATTTTATGATGACCTTTCTCTCCATCAGGATGTTGCATATAAAGAAAGCTAGCTTAACCGGGATCCTCAGCTGAATTAGCTTATTCCTGAGGACGGGAAGCATAACGTTGTCATATGCAGACGCGATGTCTAGGAAAACTCCCACCAAATACTCTTTCTTCCTAAATGCGACATGCACGTCAGTCGTGAAGATCCCAAGACTATCAAGTGTGCTGCTGTCTCGTCTAAATGCGAATTGAGATTTGGATATTAAATTGTTGTTCTCCGCGAACCATTTCAAACGGAGTTTAATCATGCGCTCCACTATTTTAACGGTTGAATTTTGACCAGGTTTGAGAATAGGGATGATTACATGTGTTTTCCAAGGATCTGGGATTTGTTGGGAGTTGTATATAGTATTAATTAAGCGAAGGAAGTACTGTTTATTTTTACTGGACGATTTTGATATAAACGAATAAGGAATTCCATCTAGCCCAGAGGAAGAATCGGAGAGTCCGTCTAGAGCCATTTCTAATTCAATAAGCGAGAAGGAGTCATCCATGCTCGTTGGACTAGTACATTGAACTGAGCATACTGGAAACATATCTGGGGATGGAACAAAATCAGGGGATAGATTATTGATGAAGTCCTCCAACCACGCACGATGGTCGTTATGAGACAGGTTATCATAATTGGCAGCCCCACGAAACCGTTTTATTTTACGCCACACTAAAGCAGAGGGAGTTTTAGGAGACAGTGATTCGCAAAATGAGTGCCACCCCAGTCTCTTTTTTAAACGTAAAAGTCTTTTTACTTTTGCAGAGATATGTCAAAAACTCATAAAATTTTCAGAAGTCATCGCAGATTTGTATCTCTTTTCAGCCTCTTTACTTTGCTTGAGAGCCACTGAACACTCAGAATCCCACCAAGGTGTACAAATTTTGCTTTTTGGACGAGTAGACAAAAGAATGTGAATATTTGCACTGCCAGTAAGTGCTTCAATGAATTTTGAATAGGTGAGAAGTATCTCATCGGGGCACGGGTCAGGAAGAGAGTCGATTGCAATGTCGAGATGATTAGAGTATAAGCTCCAGTCAGCGCGGGATAATCTATATTTTAATAGGGGAGAATAGCAAAAATTCGGATATACTTTACTGGGGATGGAAAGGATAATAGGGTAGTGATCACTACCGTAAGTGGAGTTCAGAGTAGACCATGAAATGAGGGGTGAGATGGAATTAGAGCAGACAGAGAGATCTACGGCACTATTGGGATTCTGGTTGGGTAAAACTCTACGAGTAGCAGAGCCATCGTTTAAGACACAGAGGTTGGCCTCATCAAAAGATTCTAAAAGACACCAAGCAAAAGAATCATTGTGACTCCCACCCCAGGATAGGTGGTGAGCGTTAAAGTCACCCAATAAAACTATGGGTGATGGTATAGACGATAACACTTGGAGGATGTCTGGAAGTAAGGAGCCGCTAGGTTGAGGGATGTACACTGATATGAATGATATATCAAGAACTCTGGCAGCCACAATATTGATACCAGGAGAGTGGGTAGGGAGAGGAATTTGGGAAAAAGGGAGTGTGCTCTTTATAAAAAGGGCACAGCCTGCGTATCCATCAGATCTGTCATCTCGGAAGCAAGCCTAACCTGGAACTGCAAAACGGGAACCAGGCACGAACCATGTCTCCGAAATAGACAAAACAGCAGGGTTGAATTTATCAATAAAATGTATTAATTCATGTTTCTTGGGGCGTAAACTTTGGCTATTTCATTGAAGGATTACGAGTGGATCCATATTGATGAATTATAGAGGATAAGGAGGCAAGTGAAGAGGCAACGTTGGACGGTGAGGAAGGATTGTTCTGGGAAACCAGGTCGATGAGAATCTGAAGAAGGAGCTTGACAAGACTGTCAGATTGTACTGAAGTATCAGCGGGAGAAGGATTTTGTAATGCACAACCATTAGGTAATACAGAAGGCAAGGTAGTTACAATTGCTTGGTGGCTACTTTTATCATACGACTTACTTAGCGGAGGCTTGGGGCGACGGTTCGTAAAGGTGGATTTAACATAGGAATGGGAAGATTGAGTAAGACCGGAGCTAGTTTTGTTGGCGGGAATGAGTTGGGGTTGGGAAGGGGTGGTCGATAGGATGACGTCAGAAAATGATCTAGACACTTGAGGAAACTGTTGGGCAGCTTCCTCGTACGAGATTCCATTTAGAGCCATGGATTTTTTAATGTTGACTTGTCTATCATGTTCCGGGCAGCGCTGATTTGTAGCAAAATGCTGACCCGAGCAGTGCAAACACATAGATTTTTGATTTGGAACCTCACATAAAATATCCTCATGGGGTTGCGCACACTTGTAGCAACGGGGTTTTGATCTGCATTGAGCTTTCACATGCCCATAACGACAGCAGGCCATACATTGTATGGTAGGAAATTGATACGTGTCAACAGGTAGAGATGTGTGAAAGGAAAATATTCTTTCTGGAAGCATTTGACCTCTAAAAGTAAGCACAACTGTTTGAGTCGGAACCCAATCTGTCTTACCATCAGTAACGACCTTTCTACTCAGTCGTCTAGCTTTCAGTACCCGACCGCAATGACTAGGTAATACAAGACTCTCAACGAACTCATCCATCGAGAAGTCTACTGGTACATTCCGAACAAGTCCCATTCTGGTAACATTGAAAGACGGTATAGAAGCTATATACTTATGTTCTGTTAGGATAGGGTTACTTAAAAAATTATTGGCGTCCACCACTGAGGAAAATTCTACCGATATTTTATTTCTCCCGATACGTTTCACGCCGTCTGGACATATATTTTTTATGCTGTGCTTGAAAAGTAGTTGACCAAATTTAATTGGCCGAATGGTAAGGCCAGCTGCAGGATCTGGTTCAGAGCGTGAAATTTGGATTACGAAAGGACCTTTGTCTGATTAAGCATAAGAATTAATTCCTATGACAATGCTAGGGTGTAAGTAGATCCGTTGAATAGATGCGGAACCCATATCTAGGTCGGTGATTGCTTCTTTACCGGTAGGGGCTTCGCTCTGGGAATTCGAACGGCGCTTACCAGTAATTACTGATGCTGAGGAAGAGGCTGGAATATCCGGGGGAACAGGGGGATCGGGGGGGTCACCCTCCATAATGGAGAGTTTATTAAATGAAGGGCGACCAGGAAAAATCACACAAAGACTTACCACCACCACAAAATTATAAGAACAACACACTTTAAACAAAAATCAACTTCAAAATCTACAATAATTAATGTAAAAATGGTATAAGCTACAGATACACGCGTCCGACGCTGACAGACGTAGCTAATGGAAAATCAGTAGTCGATAAGATATCAAACTATAAATTTTAATTGCGATTGACGTATTAGAAATACATACTAAATAATAATTCAGAAGATAGACATATGTTTAAAAACTGAGCACAACATTTATTTAAATTATTGAATCATTTTAAATTGAGCAATGGGTGCCGCCATATTGGCTTCTGCTGCTCTGTTGAGCGCCTTTCATTTCGAAACAATTTGATGTGATGAAAAAAAGTCTCACTTTAAAACATTAATAAAAAGTAAAGTTACATTTTGCAAACGAGCCCCACATATTTAATGTGTAAACCTAATGTTACAGACACTAAATCTTGTGGTATTCAATTTTGTAAATAAACACCGCCAATTCATTTAAAGTTAGTCGTTGGTAATTGAAAGAAAAATAAACAAAGAGGGATCCTAATCGGCCCGAGTCTGTTGGGGGTCGTCCTGTGGGTGGCTCAATTATGCAATAACGTCAAATAACCAGATCATTTGTAACCGTGTATTGATAATCAGAGTAGGCAGGATTATAGGATTCATTTAGTTTAACTTTATTTAAATACTGATTCAAGTGGTATGACATGAAACGTAGGAAAATAGGCAGGTGGTTATAAATTATGTAAATATTGCCACTTAATTTTCTTGTTAATTCAATGTAATTCATAGTTATGCATGGATAAATTTTAAATTATTAGGCTTTTTTTAGTTATCAAATTATAAATGAGAGTTATTTTGCTGCATTTGATTTCGTACGACCAATCTCTGCAAATTATTCTATTCTATTGTGTTTTTTAATTCTTAATGAAAAGGCTATAATATATATATTTTAAGAAAAAAAAAACTCTCATCATTTTTCTCAAATGTGCCAAAAGAACTTCAAAAATATTTAGCTTTTTCTGAAATCGATTACAGACTATTATATTATATAGAACATGTATATGTCCGTTATCCTGCGATATGCTGAAAGGCTGAAAATTAGGTGTAATTTGTTTTTTTTTAAAGGAGAAATGAAAAAAATTGGTTTTAGTAAATTTGGGTCGGATAGCTAAAAAGATTGTACATGTTTATTACAAAAATAATAAAATCAGTAAGCCTTTATGTTAATTAATAACTTAATAGCTTATCTAAAAGATGTGGATACCGCAAGAAGTTTGTACAAATAAAATAGCCAATACATACCCTAATACCTAACCTAAGAGATGTGACTACAACACGAAGTTTGAACAAATAAAACGGTTAATTCGTAACCTAACATAATCTAAAAATATGGATACTTCGCGAAGTTTATACAAATAAAACCTTTTTATACATAATCTAATAAAACTTGACCTAAAAAAAGTGATTATCGTAAGAAATTTGAACAATAAAATAACTATTATACAAGCTAATACGTAAGTTAAGAGTCCTGACTACTGTTCGAATTATAGCTAATTGTAAACTACTCGGTACTGTAATGTACTGAAGTCTCATTTATTACAGAGCGAATATAATCTGAATACGTGCCTGGCTTTATCTCATTATTTAATTATATACATTCGATTATTTACAATGTCAATGAACGAATCTGCGTTGACATTGTTTATTCAGAGAGGTTAGTAATTTATGTTTGTTTACGAAGTCTGATCGAGCAAATGCATAACGTTATCGAAGAAATAGATGTCATGTTACTAGGATTGTTTGAATTCAGTATTTTTTCAACGTTCTTTGTTAGAGATGGTTTATTTTATCTTTATTTAATTAGAAGCTAATTATAATACATGGTTATAGTAAATCTTATGAACTAATAAGAGATCTAGCAGTCTTAAGTAGAGGATACACTCAGCAGTCTTTTTGACTATTGTTACCACACAATGTCAGTGATGAAAACGGTGTTGATGTTTGAAAAATATTGTTTTAGATGTGATTGCGGCACTCAATATTCTATATTGATCTGTCGATCGAAGTATATAGCTAAAAATAATATTATATATCAAATATGGATAATAATAAACGATATTCAATAAGTGTACTTGTTAATTATCATGCATCGGGTACATACTTTTTCCACCATCTGTAGGGTTGTATGTATTCTTTCTTGTTAATTTCTTTTAATTATTTATGTCTCAGTATTATTCTATATATTCATTTTCATTTTATATATAATCATAAATCTGGCTACATGTTAAATATCCGGTATTTTAGACTTGTGGTGTGACATTATTAAACTGAGTATTTTTTTTACTAAATACTAAAAGTTTATCGTGTACGAACTGTGTTTGACGATCATTCGAATTACATCTACCGAGCTGTGAAGAAATGAAGTTACCTGAAGTGAGAAAGTGTTGCTTTTGCATACCATTACGCCATGGGATTATTGTATTCGGATATATAAACATAGTTAGTATTATATTTTGGAATATTTTTAATACCATTCATCATGCTTATTATATTATGAATATATCTTCCTTTCTCCTATTTTTTTGATTATCTGTTGAATGACGAACCTTTGTACTTATCTCTAATGGTGTAGCTGACATTGATGGTAGCAGGAGTTAGCAATCACACATTTGTACGTTGTGATTGCCTTATATAGGCTTAGTGTATTTTATGTGTCGAATTAAGTGTTTCTGGTATTTTAATTCTTAATACAATTATTATGCTAGCAATGCCGTAATCATGTCGAGGGGCTTGGTATAAAAACTTCTTCCGGACAGATTTTTAGTACTAAACTGTATTGTTACACCTGAATATGAATTTGTCTGTGAACTGACGATGTTATCTAAGATAGTAAACGAGCTAAATTTAGAGGAGAACTAACTCTCAAATCAAGTGCAATTTGCCGGAACACATTTATCGGTGCTTGATAACATATTTGTAACTTAAGAACTGTACTTAGCTTAGCGGGGGCATTAAAAAAAGCATTACTATCTTTCTATGGTTTCATCACGAAGTCTTCACCATTTTTTTATATCATAGAAGGTAAACGAATACGTGGTTCACCTGATGTTAAGTTATCACCGTCGTCTATAGACACAGAAAACAGTAGTGGAATCGTAAGTGCGTTGCCAACCTGTTTTCGGAAATGAGGGCGAGGGAGAGGGAGAGGAGAGGGGAGTTGGTCCTCCGACAGTCTCGCTGACCGAACTAAAGGCAACAATTCAAACGCTTACTTCACATCAGTGTGTTTGTGGGTCGGGTGGTACTACCCCGGGCGAGCCGATCCATTCATGTTGAAACGAGTAATAGCTTCAGCGTGGCTCTACCACATACTAGAAAGCTTTGGTTTATTGCGAGGGCTAAAACATGCTACCGCTATACATGATCGTTTCAATCTACACATTAGCATAATTAAATATTGTTTATAATCTAATTCTATTATAGCCATATATTCATTCCAGTTCTATGCAATGTTTTAGGATATGGTGTTAATAAGTAGTCTATAAGACTCCAAAATATTCCATGGTTATATCATTTGTTTACAATAATCTTTTTTACCGTGAAAAGAAGTTTTTTTTTTTTATTGATGCACGACAAAGTGACTGCACTATACCTGATGGTAAGCGTAGTACAATCCAAAAACAGTGGCGACCACCGAGAGATAGATCATCCATCGTCGGTCGCCGCTGTCAAGCCGGCCATAATGACGACTGGATATGCACAGGCTGATCCTGAAACGCGACGCGCAAAAGCGAGTCACTATGACGGACTTTTTCGCCATGTACATGGTGGTTGCGACCCAGTCGGGCTGTTAAACCCTACCACCCTGCAGTAGTACCCTGAAGTATCACCAATGCTGCTGTTATTGTTTTAAATAGGTCACAAACACGTGTGTGTGTTGTGTGAATTATATTTTATTCGCACGGTAACTGGTAAAATAAATGTTTTGTGATTCAGATAACATCACTGGCCGCTGTAGCGTTCCTGGTTATCACAACTGAACTACGAAGGTCGAGGTTGATGGAGGACGGCGCTCTCGAAGTGGTCACTTCAACTGTCCTCTTTAGTATCTTTGGAATGAGCGTTATATTAAATATTATGCTGCTGATTGCCGGTTATCAGGTATCAAACATTTTAATTGGAAAATTTCTATAATTAAATATGTCCTACATATGTAGGATTTGATTGAAATATTTCAAAGGTATCTTAAGTCTGGTTGGAGGTTATCGCTATATTGAAAAATAAAAAATACACTTTTAAATGATCAAAATTATAATAACATTCTTTTAAGATTAAGACGCAAAAATACGGGTTAGTTGGGATGCTAATAAAATATAAGAGTCAGAATTCGTCAATAAAATGTATTTGGGTATGTATAAATACATTTGGAAATATATATCTTTCAGTAAAGTGTGCTCAGGGAATGATTAATGTAATAAATTTAATATTTTGTATTTCAATACAATGTATGCACATAAAATATATGACAGACCCACAATAATTAAGCCTCTTACTGTCATGTGTTACTGTAATTGTTAGTAATTATAATATTACGATGTTATATGCACATACAGGCTGAAAGCTTAGACTTTACCAATATTTACGGATAATAACTCTGCACTCGATTCTCGTCCTAAGTCAATAAAAGTCAAACAAAAAAATTATACGCAATTATCTCTACGCTTTTATGTTGAAGCACAGTATAAATGGCTGTCAAGTGATTTCACTTTCACTTAATAGTGAACGTGGGAATGGCATGAAGAAAACAAAAGGGTTTATTGTCCGTTTTATTATCAAACCTCTGGGTCGCCCCTTACAGCTTTGGACATCGCTCATTGCTCCTAGGTTTATTACGATTGTGTTTATTTTTTTGAAAGACTTAAAACAAACTTTCACTTGGATCTCTTTGTCCTTTATTAATATTTGTTTTTATATTATTATATTATATGTTAAATGTGACCATGAAGTATTACAGGTTTTCATTTTTATCGTGAGGTCATAGCCATATTCGTACTTGTGTCATGATTCTCTTTATAAATCTACTTATGTAGCATCACGCGGCGTCTTGACCGGCATGGGTAGAGAGAATGGATCATGTCTGTAACACAACCCCCTTAATTGATGACATAATACTGTGTTCCAGAAAGACGTCTCAATGTTACGGCTGTACAATTATTATGGACTTGTTACTATTTTAGCTGCGCTTGTTCCAGTCTTCATTCTCTTGTCTAGGAGGATGATTATCGATGTCATTGTGGCCTTACTTGCTATCGGTAAATTGTTTGCTTTGACTAATATTCTGCTTACTTCGCCTATAATACAATTAAGTTACGAAATTTTTTTTTTAATAATATCTCTGCTAATTTTCTTGGTCCACATTTTTTTTTCAAATTTCGTTTCTTTATTACTTCTAGAAAATAGATTTATAACTAGTACAGCTTACGTGTGGAGTACGGTATTGAACAGAGCAAGATTTACGATTTTTTTAATTTCTTAACTAGATATAGCTATGTGTAAGTTTATTATTTTACACTTAAGATTGGAAATTGGAGACGCCTTCAGATATAAAGTTAGATGTATCTGATTTAACCACATAAATAACAAATTCAAATAATACGAAAAGTAAAAAATAGACGTGCATATATCGTTTCTTCATACATATATCGTTTCTTGTGGTAAAGTGATTAAATTCAGATTTTTATATTAAACAATAGGGGTGTAAGGGGTGTCGAATAACATCTTAAGACTTGAGACACCCAACGTGGTGCACCCTGCTGATCAACGAATGAGGCAATGGCGAGAGCGGGGTAGGGTTTTACAGCCCGACTGGGTCGCAACCACCATGCATATGGCGAAAAAGCACGTCATAGTGACTCGCTTCTGCGCGTCGCGTTTCGGGATCAGCCTGTGCATATCCAGTACCGGGCGGCTTTCGTCATTATGGCCGGCATGACAGCGACGACCGGCGATTGATAATATGTCTCTCGGTGGTTGCCGATGTTTTTGGATTGTACTATGCTTAACATCAGGCTTAGGGCAGTCACTTTGCCGTGCTTCTATAAAAAAAAAAATGTCGTTTGAAAGAAAATAATCTATTTATGTAAATGTTCTTATATATTTGTTTTGTTGATGTCTAGTGTAAAACTGTCAAAAGTCGCTTTTTTTGGTCCGGTGAAGCTGTTAAGACCGTGCTAGGTCAATAGCGTAGTCAGTTAAAAAACTCGTTTCTTTTTTCGAATGAGTAACCACTGTTGGCCATACGGACTTATAAAGCTTTTCTAAGCGAGCTCTTGAGGCTCTCCGCCGCACGACAGTCAGCTCTAGTGTGCTAGAATGGCCGAACCTCGTCTTAGGTTGTTGTCCAGCTGTACATGTATATCCGAAAATTCCAGTTTGGGTGAAATTTCGAGGGTTGCTATTTATAGAACTTAGTTATTTATGATACTTGTGAACCTATGAAACTTGGTTGAGTGCGTGTGCTGCCAATTGTCACGTAGCGATGCTTGTTTTTGTATGAGTTTATACATGATGTTTGTAGAAAAATCGAGATTCTCCAGTATTTTTGTAATGATGTATTTGACAGATTAAACGTTGATCATTGAGTTATTTCTAACAATGACCACTTTTCTACATTTTTGAAGTTAATCTTCTTTAGGCGCGACAAGGAGGTAACTGGACGCTAATGCAACGGAAGTCCATTACGGCAATATGACGTCACGTTTCTGTACCATCCGGTTAGATAATAATTGAACATAACCAAAACCTCTATTAAATCATAACTAATTTAATCGTTACTTATCATCATAATCTGTTCGTACTTTTATATATTTTATTTATTTTATAACAAAAAGTTACTAATAATATTTCCTGTCTCATTTAAGTTTCGAATTAGCTGATAGATGGCGCTACATATAATGAAGCTTCGATTTAATTTGTTACTTACTTACATTGAACCCAGATGGCAGCATGGTCGCGCGCCCATATAGATATATATAATTAATTTTATTGTATGATTTTTATTGTTATTCAATTTAATATTTTTTTAAATGTTTTGATTGATTTGTTTATAAACTATTCATTGATATAATCAAAGATATTTAAAAAGTGTCACTTTAATCAAATATGACCATTACACGTACTAATTTTTTACAGTTAGGATGAACGCGGTTTGATTTACGACATGTAGGTGTATTAAAAAATATTAATATTGTTCTTTTTTATACGTATGTCACCTCGACAAGGAAATTAATAAAATTAAAATTAATTCCTACCGATACTTCAAAGTTCAAGATATCAAATTATAGACTAATTTAATGAATGTTTATTTTAATCTGTACAGCGACCTTGAAATGTCATAAACATAATTAATAACAAAATACGTGTAGAGTTTTTGCAGATATTATCAGGAATAAAATAGATGTTTTATAATGCAAGCAAAATATAAATGCAAATCATATACTTGCCACGGTTTGTTGTTTAAATATAATGAGTGTTTTTTTTTTGTATTCTATTCTGTATATGGGTGTCATTATCTTGTTATCCGTATCTCACTTAAATAGACTCAGCATAATATGGTTTTCCTATTTACTTTCCTCAATCTGCTGTTAACTCATACACATTCATAACACTATTTATGTATTTATAACCTAGGGGTGTTGAAATGACATACAGATTTCTTTTATAAATACACCAAAGCGAATAAGATGGAAAACAAAATGAAGAAATGTACAGACGGTCTATACCCATAAAATTGTCTAGGTATCTAATAAGTTTCTTTAACTTTGGTATAAGGTTACTTCAACGTAAAGCGCCATTTTAAGTACACTTAGACGTAAAAATAATATGAATATTTGAAGTGAACTTGCGACTTCCAACAAGGTTGCGTTAAACGTTTAATGCTACCACGGAGGGGGTATGAAAGCACAGTTGCGTTAAACGTTCAACGCTATAAACAGTACGATTTCACTAAAAACCAATTTCTATCCCTTCCTATTTTCATTTCCACATTACGAAGTTTCACTTCTTCCACGCGGAGGGACTCCACGAACTATTTTTCTTTTTTTAAACTGTTTTCTTTATTGTGTTTTGCTATTGCTGCAATCGTTTTATTTTTGCGAAATACGTAATTTAGTGCTAGTTTCTTGAATGTTCTTCTCTTTTACTTCCATGTTTTTCGAAGCGTTGACAATTTTACTGCGTATAAATTCTTTCTCGGCTTGTAGAGTTAATAAAGTGTTATTGATCTTGATAATAAAAAGTTAAAATTATTCGCTATTACTTGTCTCTTTATTCGTAAAACTTTGAATCCAGTACCAACTATTATTAGTTCATTTTGTTTAAAATATTCCACTACTTACAATAATACTTTTTTCTTCACAATAACGGTGGTTAACTGAAAGGAAATAAATACATTGTATATAGTATTAAGCTCACCAATGTCAAACTAAAAATCGCAATAAACTATTCACTTATTCCTCACTCATATATAAATGTTTTGTAGGTGGTAGAGCCACGCTTCAGCATAAATGGGTCAGCTCGCTCGGGGTTGTACCACTCTCTTACAGACAACCGATGTGAAGTAACAATGCTTGCGTTGTTGCGTTTCGTTCGGTCAGTGAGAGCGCCGGAGGATCACTTTCCCTTCCCTTTTTCACTCTCCACCCTTCTCCCTACACCCAAATACAGGCTGGCAACGCGGTTGCAACTCCCCTGGTGTTGCTAGTGTCTATGGACGGGGGTAATCACCTAACACCAGGTGACCCGCATATTCATTTGCTTCCTATGACATAAAAAAAGAGTATATCCTAACTATTATTCTGTATGTTCCTGAGAAATACGCCAAAAGTACAAATACGTGAGCGAAGCTGTGGACAAATGTTAGTAAAATATATCTTCGAACAACCCATACGAGATCTTTTTTTATATTTATTCTTATTAACTTGGGGAAATATCTCTCTCGGGGGAGAGAGTGGGTTATGTCCGACTCGCAAGGATTAAGACCTCACGATGTACCAACAAACCGTCTTGTTGATCTGATGTTATTCTACTTTCAGTAATGCAACTATACGTCATCGTGCTAGTAAGAAGTGAGATTTTGAAACTGGAAAAGAAGCATCTGAACCCAGAAGTAGATGCACAGCGATGTCCAGAAGAAGTAATAGATGCACCAGATAGAGAAAGTTTATTGTAAAAGGCTTAAAGACGATACATTTTTGAAATAATTTTTGTATTGTGTTTCTGTAATCACTCGAAAGGACTTCAAGATGCATGTTTTTTGGAAATTGGAATAGTTCATTTTTATTCTAGTTTTTTGTACATAACAGGGTTTATATTAAAAGAGAGTATAATTACGGTTTAAGTAATGTATTGCAATAAAACGAACTGGCAATAAAACCGAAATAAAAATATATTGAAAAGTAGTTGCCAAGAAAATCATTTCCACAAGAACGAAGCCGCAGGGTACCAACTACGAAATAATAGAATTGTTAGTTTTGGTGTAATTACATTTAGTATGTAGTGCAATATGTAGTAGAAAATAATAAGGTAAAATCTTTAAAATGCTAATAAGATAATGATCGCTCACTTAGTTTTGTGTTACCTATAGGTATTTGCCATCGTTTATATAAAACAATCATCATTTTTATATCCTATCAACACCAAGACCAAGAGTCTGCAGAAGAATAATAAATAACTTATAATATCGTAATTATTTCATAGCTATATCCATGATTAAGGTAATTCTTTCCTTCAGTAAATATTCAAGGTAAAAGTCGAATATACATACTACTGAGGATTGTTGACGTCTTGCTGAATTTTTCGTTTTCTCTGTCATTTTATTTGCGACGATGTTCGTAATAGTACTGTAATTGAGAGCATCGTTGTTCGCTTATAAATTTAATAAAAAAAGGGTGGTCTACAATGAAATTGTGATTTGATTTATTACGTGAAAAACGCTTAAAGGAAGCATTAAATTTTGAGGTATATTATTTGTAGTATTTGATTGTTTGTTTATAATATTTGGTGCAATAAACTTCAACATTTGAGTATTTCGCTCTACAATGAGTCATCACGACGCTTTATCTGTTACTACAAGTTTATTGGTGATGTCTATCGCTGTAGGTGGTAGAGCCACGCTGATGCTATAACCGGTTTCAGCATTAATGGGTCGGCTCGTCTGGGGTAGTACCACCCGACCCACAGAAAACCGAGGGAAGTTGTCAATGAGAGAAAACGTCGGAGGCCTACCTCCCTTCCCTTTTTTCCCCTTCTCCCTCCCCCCTACCCCACCAACACAGGCTGGCATCGCACTTACAACTCCTCTGGTGTTGTTGGTGTCTATGTACGGTGGTGATCACTTAACATCAGTTGCCCCATTTGATAATTTGCCTCCTATGGTATAAAAAAAAATCTGAATATTTCTTCAGTGTTCGTAACTACTGAATTCAATTCAGTTGGATGTATGAATGTCTTTTGAATTAATAATTAGGTATATGTAATTTGATCTATGCACCGATACGTGTCTGATTATTTCGAGTATGACATATGAGAAGACACGTAAATGTAATGAACTTAATTTGTATTTAAAATCATTCATTGGAGGACCATTGTCTGTCATAGATTAACAAATCAGATTTTAAATACTTTTGATTCAGCTTCTCTGTTAGTTTCTGTGGGCTATAAAGGAGAGGGGCGTCGGCTCCACTTTTCTTAAATTGTACAGGATCTGTAAAAGTTTACGCAATTAGGAATACGAAATGTGCCAACTCTGTATAATATTAAAAAAACTCATTGAAAACGATGACCGACTTTTTACTGCATCGCACGACTTCACATCTTGCAACACAATGCTTTCGAGTTATTATTATTATTTTTGTAATATATACTTAAATATTACCAAATTTCCATTCACTGGATCACAGGTGGCTGCCCTCGGGATGCTAAATCGTGACTTACTCCAACCTGACCATTGTCAGTGATATTCGCCGGGATAATAAGGTTTTACAAAAGCAGCGTTGTACTGTACGTCGGCAATTATATCAATCATGACGTTCTTACCGAGTTAAAAGGACACCGCCTAACCGCAAAACGATTATTACTGTTTTAAATTTATAAAAATTAACACGATATCTATTTATGGTGAAAGAATTTTTTGTGTAGTTTCGCGTGCATTGTTTGTTATATGAAGACTTAGTTGATAAGAATTGGGAACATTAATGTATTTCTACTAATCTAGGCAACGTCTATAAGTTTCAGCGATGGATTACAATCTCACTTGATGTTAAATATCGATAGAGTCCAGAATATTAGATATCTTAATCCTAGAGGGGGTCAACTAGCTCTCAAGTATAGTATAGGAGCTTGGTGACAAATACTCAACTTAAAGTTGCTAAATTAAAGATAGCCAGAAGAGCTTACCTAAAGCCTTACCAACTTGCTATGGTTTCTAACCCTAGAGTGGATACACAGCCATAACTCTAGCTCGCAATGCACACATACATACACAGAACCATCAGATTTCATCTATGTCTTCTAAAACTCTTTAAAAAAGATCTGCTTGAAGTCGACAGACCAAACGACCGACTTATTCGAGTCAAGGTACTGATTGAAGGCGTAATCACTCATTTAGTCAGTGCTTATATTCCTCAAGTCGGCTTCCAAGAGTAGGAAAAAGGAGCCTTCTGGAACGAACTGGAGGACGTACTTCGCTGCATTCCTAATTCAGAAAGCACCATCGTTGGCGGCGACCTAAACGGACATGTGGGCGAAGGATTTCGAGGATTTGAGCGTGTTCATGGCGGCTTCGGATTTGGTCGTTCTAACATAGAGGGAGATTCAATTCTCAGTACCTGCCTCGTATCAGATCTGGCGGTTGTGAACACGTTCTTTGAATAGAAACCCGAGTACCTTATAACCTACAAAAGTGGCTCACACGCCACCCAGATCGATTACTTGCTTATAAGAAGGAGCCAAATCAGCAAAGTAACTAACTGCAAAGTTATTTCAGGAGAAAGTCTCACAACGTAACATCGCATCCTTGTCATGGATTTTCTGGTAGTACTTAAGAAGAAAGTGCCTGGACAACGTAGTCCCACAACCAAGTGGTGGCTGCTGAATGGACCATGGAGAGACGACTTCCGCGACGTTGCCCTTAATTTAGACTTCAGTGTAAGCAACGAGGAATCCCCGAATAGTTGGTACTCTAGGATCCAGTCAGCAGTCAGTACGTTTGGTAAACAGGTGTTTGGCACCTCGAAGGGAGGCCGTGTCATCGACAAGGAAACGTGGTGGTGTAATGATAAAGTGCAGTAGGCGATCCGGGAAAAGAAAACGCGCTTCAAGAAGTGGCAACAGACCAATTCTCCTGAAGACCACGACGCGGTTAAAGTAGTTAAGTGTGCCACTAAGCGAACCGTTGCAAAATCATGATGAGTTGTCACCTTTATAAGATACTTTGGAGACCAGAGAGGGCCAAAAATCCATCTTATGTTTGGCAAAAGCACGCGAGAAAGCAACGCAAGATATTACCAAATCTCTTTGTGTGAAAAACTCAGATGGCACTCTTATTTGCGATCCAAGTGTGGTGAAGGAGAGGTGGCGGAGCTACTTCTACGAGTTACTCAACACACAACGCGTAAATACGGGTGATTCGGTATGAAATATCTTTTAAACTTTCTGATTCGGAGTTTCTTTTACGCTTATTCTTGCTCAAAGGTGCGCTCGAAGTTGAGATCAGATGTTGGCTGAGTCCCAAGAAGCATGAGGTTATATCTGTTACTTTAAGGGAAATACCTTGAAAAGAAGAAGTCAAGTGTAATGGTCATTTTACAGAGAAAAAAAAAGCCTATTAAACTAAATAAACACTACAAACCTTATAGACGGTAAAATTTTAACTTCGTTCCAAGTGTATAAAAAGCGGAAATTAAAAAAAAATGAAACATGTTATATATGAACGATCAAAATTGGATTTACCTGAGTTTAAAATGTAACGACACAATTGTCTTTTTTGGTAAAAAATTTTAAATGGTCTTTATAGTGTAAAAGCCTGTCTGTATTACGAATAAATACGTTCATAACTTTAACATTAGTATTTACATGAATTATTATCAGTATTATTGATATGTTTTCAGTTTACAAAAGGTTACGGCTAAATCTTTAAGAATGCAAGATTTCTAAAAAGGCACTCGACAACAACTGCTTTGCTTTTGTTATTGTTAATAACCAATAACACGCGTGTCCTTATTCTTAGATTGTAAAGTCTTTCTTGAAAATTTTGGTATCAGTTACCAAGATCACAAAGTACCTAAACAGTCTTTGACACTGTTAATTAAGCCAGTAGAAGAAAAGAGTGTGTTGACAAAAAAGTTCGTTTGATACGAGAATTAGGAAACGAAGAAAAGAAAAGTGACTTTAGAAAATCTTTATAAAATGTGTTTAAAGTTGAGTTACGCTTGATATATAATCGTTTATAATATTTTTGAACATTATTTCATGTTTCATTTGAAATTATAGATCTATTTTGGTACCTATTGTAAATTAGAACATGACGTGACACTACATAGCTTTCGTGATTTTGGTATCTAGATTATGAAATCTATTGTAGTTTTTTTTTTTTTTCGAAATGTCTACGCTATTGACCCAGCAAGGTCTTAACAGCTTCACCGGACTACATCTATTGTAGACATTTTGGCAAGTGAAAGAGAGGCTCATTATTTTTGTTTTTGCAACTTATGCATCTTTTTATTGAAATAAATATGAAAACGACCCAATATTAATTTTAGTTTTGTGAGTTTGGGAGATAAGAGTTTCGTTTTTTATTATGTGGTAATGGACCCCTAATAATAATAATGTATATATATATATATATATATATATATATATATGCTCACGGATACGATTTTTACGTAAAAAAAAAGGTACATATAAGCAAAAAAAAGGTGCGGACCAAGAGTCTGCAGACTAAAACAAAATATAAAAAAAAAATATGGACCCTGAAACATATATTTTTTAACCGACTTCAAAAAAAAGGAAGAGGTTCTCAATTCGTCTGTTTTTTTTTACGTATGTTACCTCATAGCTTTGGACTGGTTGAACCGATTTCGATGATTCTTTTTTCATTTGAAAGCTAGTGCCTTCTGCTTTGGTGCTAATCATGCCAAAAATCATATCATCTACATATGTAGGTACAAAGGCATCGACTTCCAATACATCTCTAGGTAGCGCACATATTCATATGTCTTATTTAATTTGGTTAATTTCATAAACTATTAATTTTCCGTTTTTTAGTGCCTTATGGACATTGAAATCGGTTAATTCCTCTTTTGAAAATTTACTTCATTTATATATCAATCAGCTTATCAGCTGCTAGGACTTACAAGTAATTATTTCGATAAATTTTAAAAACAAACATTTCGTATTTACATTTCTAGCTGTATATTTCAAGAATGACATCCTATAAATTTTATGCCTTTATAAAAGTATACGTCAAGGGGGTTATTACTATAATTTCCTATGTTTTACGGTGGTCGAAATGTATATTTAAGTGGCAGCTGGTATTCGAGTGAGAAAAGTCTGAAAGCCGCAAACTCGGTGGGCGGGGCTTGCACGATCGCAGTTACCTACCAACAGGCTTGTAAAACAATGGTTTTTTTATTGAATTTTATTAGCACTTACTGCCTACTACTGTAGGATTGTGAAGATGGTGAACTCGAACGCTTTGGGAAGATGTGTTGTCCCTGACAAATATAGAGTTTGGGAGTAACATATCTTTCAACTATTCATCCACCAACTTACAAAAACTAGGCCCATTCATGTCTCTATGCTAGTTATCGGTTTTAGCATCTGATTTAATAATAGTCAATGCACCTTTGAAAATGACAGTCTTGATATCTCAAGATAACGCACGGCTCATCTTTAGATATTTTATCTCATGTGCGTCTGACATAGACAGTATAGTAAAAAAATTGACATACTGTAGCGTCACATATTGGTGATTTATACAGGAATATGATATATCGAACAACACTCAGTAACATTTTAATACAACTAACACACAGCGTAAATATTTTACGCCTATAAATAATAGTTTACATGTAGCGTCCCAAACATTGAAACCGCTAACTACGTACCGCCAGTTATCATTTCTAGAGTATATAATTGTCGCTAATTTCGCGTCTCCATTCAGACGGTGAATGGCGACCATTAGGCACAGCTCTCGACGTACCTACCTACGCTAATAAGTGCATTCTCAGTACGTCATTGTAAAAAATGCAATGAAAATCAGTGTATTTTTTTAAGTGTGGTGTTTTCAAACAGAAAGCAGGTAGTATTTTAATTTTTAAGTTTATATCTTTGTTAATATATTTATTATTGAGAGTTTCTTATGTACATCTGTATTCTGTATTCAAAATATTAATTTAAATTTCATTGTTCGGTTCGTTAGGCAGTGTTTTTGACGAAAATTC
The DNA here is from genome assembly GCA_014332785.1 of Antheraea mylitta. Taxonomy (NCBI): domain Eukaryota; kingdom Metazoa; phylum Arthropoda; class Insecta; order Lepidoptera; family Saturniidae; genus Antheraea; species Antheraea mylitta. Next base: position 5,792 of record JACEII010000056.1, on the reverse strand, counting down.
CCAGTCGGCTTGACTTTTTCCGATACTTCCAACATTTATCGTTATATTTCAAACAATTTACAAAAAAAATAGACAAATTGTATACCCAAACCTTTCTTGTGAATCACTCTGTCTGTTAAAGAAAATCGCACTGAAAATCCGCTCGGTTGATTTGAGGTTATCGCCAACAGACGGCCAGATACAGCGGAGGACTTTGATTTATAATGTATTCGACCACTCAGCTGAGAATGGCCTCTGCTTTTTTCCAATCTGACAAAATGTTGTTGGCCTGACTGCCCTTTATAGCGTCACCGGGCTTTGAGACGAGCACTTAAAGCACTTGGCCGTGATGACAACTAGCGCGAGGATGTCAAAGTAGCTGAACCTCGACTTGAGCTCTTGTCTTGCATGCAATATAGGGAATCGAGCCAACTGGCCATACGTGTATACGTCAGTGGGATAGCTGTGTGCGTTTCTTTTCTCGAACTGACTACGTTATTGACTTAGCAAGATCTTAACAACTGCACCGGACTACATATATATATACATGTGTACATGTGTTTCGGATGTGTCAGTTTTGGTTAAGGCTAACTAACCTAAAGCAGAATGATCCCTTATAAAACCTATATTGCTACTGTTTGTGCGAGATACATCATGGTGTGTTGTTATGAATGCGTTGGTGATGTATTAATAAGCAGCGTGTTCGAGGGCTCCACTCTGAAGAATTAGACTAGGGATGGCGATTCTTCGCAAAACATATCGATTCTTGAAGATAATCTTTGCAGTGTACGTGCCAGTAATTATTTGAAGTTTAGACAATTCTCTGCTACTTGGTGCACAATTTTTAGTGTAAAATAGCGATTATTATAAGGATTTTGTTTATTAATATATATGTAAAAATGAAGTTTTAAAATTGCATTTCTGTATTAAATGAGGACAATATAGGTTACTGTTCATTTCTATGTAATTTTTCACTTTTATTTTAAATTACACAGTTGTTTCTCTGTTATTATTTAATGATGGGTTGAAATTAAGTTTATTAAATAATCAGTATCTACTTAGGTTAAATAATTTATCCATAGTATTCTTAAAATATAATAATTATATGTTCATAAAGATTTTTTTCATTAATTCACGATGTCACCGAGATGTGCGGTCGAGGTGACGTCACAACATGGCGTCGGGTATGTGGGAGCCGAGCGGAGATAGGATCCGGTCATTCTGTCCATTTCCGGTCTTCACGCGGCCGTGACGCTTCCGGACGCGCGTCGCCGTCGCCTCTACAAAGATGTAGAGATACGCTAGATGACCATAATGCTATTAAAATATTCTTTTTTTAACAGTTAAGTCGTTTGTTCATTTTAATTATGTGATTTTAAATGAAGTAAAGTGTTGTTGAAAACAAAATAATTTATAACTAATAAAGGCAACACAAATACACCGATAAAATAAAATACATTAAACTTAGAAAATTATACTTACACTTACTAAATTAGTTTAAAAATATTAAAAGCATGTGACTTATTCGATTTTTCATTTAATTAAATCTTACAAAGCGTCTAGGTGTACAATATTTGATCAAATATCTTTGAAGAAATGAAGATGGATAACAAAATCCACGCCAGTAACACAAAGAATCTGAAAATCTACTAACGTTCTGCCATCTTTTAACTCTTCCACAAACTATATTAAGCATAATAAACTTCGAAAATAATACGTGTGCAAATGAACAAACAGACAACAGTTTTAGAAACATACTTGTTGTACTCTATTAGATATATTTTCTACATCATGAGATGTTAGTTTTTAACATATTTTCAATTATAAAAACAATAACATCATTAAACCATTAAAAAAAAAAAAGTTAATAATAATTAAACAGTGAATATTTAATAAATTACTAATAATAATAATATATATATACACATATATATGCTCACGGATACGATTTTTACGTAAAAAAAGGTGCGGACCAAGAGTCTGCAGACTAAAACAAAAAGGAAAAAAAAAAACATATTTTCAATATACGGACATAACAGTTCTACATGATTACTATGTTATAGAAGATAAATAAATAATCTTCGCTAATTTAAACCGTTACGTCACATATCATGCTTTTTCTTTTTTTTTATATCATAGGAGGCAAACAAACAGATGGGTCACCTGATGTTAGGTGATCGCCACCGTCCATAGACACTTGCAACACCAGGGGAGTCACAAGTGGGATGCCAGCTTGTGTTTGGAAGGAGGGTGGGGGGGGGACAAGAAGGGAAGGAGGAAGGGGTAGGGGAGGGTAGGGGTTTCTCCGGCTCTCTCACTGACCGAACGAAACGCAACAATGCAAGCACTGTTACTTCACGTCGGTTTTCTGTGAGAGGGTGGTGCTTCCCCGGACGAGCCGACCCATTCGTGCTGAAAACAATAATAGCTTCAGCTTGGCTCTACCACTACTAAAGCAGCTCACGTTAAAGGAGCGAATTCCTTTTCTGTCGTTATTAATTCCACCGTTATTTCGCTAAAGACGCTGTGAGTATGCATAATGTGTGAAAAAATATCTCATTATAATCAAAAAATTATATTAATTAAGCTTAAACAGCAAGTACCGCTTATATAACTGTGCCTTAGCAAAGCAAAGATAGCGACTCGTTCACGCTAAACTAAATTCTTTACATGAAAAAGTATTTAAAAAGCGTAGTGTAGGTTTTCTTACGATAGGTAGATAGCTTGACTTTGCAGTTTTGAAGCTAAATTTAGCTATATCAAGCAATAAGGTTTTAGCGAAATTTACAGTCATGATATACCATCAATTTATAATACAATTATTTCCATTCCAATGTAATACGACTTAAATAAAATGTCGATAAACATTGATGCCACATCCGGATGTATAACATTTTTCGTTTCGACATCTGTGGCGTGTAACGTAGAGTTTTGTGATACGATTTCGTTGCTGCGTCAGGACTGGCTCGTTGTCACGCTGCGTTGTGGATGTCTTGACGTGTAGATTGTGAATTCGAAAGTTTGATGTGGATAGTTGTCACGCCTGCTTTCCTACTACACAGGTGCGAAATTATCAAGAGAATGTTGGGTGTCAAAGAGAATGTTTTTCAAGTGAGACTTTGGATATGATTACGTTTTTTGGGTAAAGTAACACGTTTGTAGCAAAAAGTACGATAAATAGAAGTTAATATAAGACATACCTAATTACTATATCTCTTGGATAAATGTTGAAGTTTGTGAATTACTAGCAGCTGAAAGGTGGCAATTTTTTTTTCTCAACCTGATTAAGACCTGATTGCAAGGTCTTAACAGTTACACCGGACTACTATGCCACGTGCTTGCTGACTTACAACTTGATGATTTTTACTGGGGCTACATCTAATGAATTTACCACGGGCCTCAGATGATATAGTTACGCCACTGATTGACGTGATACATTATCTTCATGTAATTCCAACGATTAAGGTAGCTCACACCGACATACTTATCAGACAGCAGGATTTCTCCAAAGTCACTCGATACTCATCGATATATATAAATATGTTTATGTGATTATTATATTAAATGCCATCGCTATTTAGCATTAAGTCAAATTGTGATTAAAATGCTAAAACCTATAAAATGAAGTTACAAAAATATAAATATGATACTTTTAATCGTGCCATTATGGAGGGTGGCGAAGTTCTGTATAAGATTAATTTACTAAATAACATTCTTGTATTTTTTTTAATGTGCTTATGTACACTTTATGTTAACGTATAGTCTGTATTTTTCGATATTGAACGGAAGTAACGCCCGGTAGTAGAAGTGCGAGAGAAAAATACTCATTTTCTTTTTGGATAGAACGTGACAGATATGTCCGCTGGCCGTGATGGATTAACTATACGTTAAAACTCCGTAATATTGACGGATGGCCTGAGGAACACCTGACAGCGGTCATGCCCATATGTCGATGTACTCCGGCGGCTTCGTACCGACGCACGCGATCTATTCCTTTCTACCTGACCTTACTCTCTCTTGATCATATAAAAATCTATATTTATATACGAATGTAATTTTAATTTACCTTATTTTTACTATGCATAGGTTTAACAGAATGTCTCCTAGGGTTAATTGACTATATGACCGAGGGCATAAACATTGGTATCTACTTACTCTTTCTATTTTATCAATTCTTTTTATCAAATATTATCAATACCATTACCAAATGGAAAATTTTTATAGTGTATCTTACGAAGACTTCAGGGTTCAAAGAAAACGATGGTTGGCCCGCTTTCTAGAAATCTCCAAGGAATCTTTGTAACATATAAAAATTCATGTTTCTTATTAATCCTAATTGTGCAGAATAACTAAACAAACATTACAAAACATGTCACTAAATATTAAAACGATACAAGGTCAAGTAACGCAAGGTTATGAATACAAAATAAAAGCGATTGGATAACAGACTGGAATCTTCCCAGATATTATGTATTTGACGTCGTATTTAAGGGCCAGATGAGCATTAGAAACTATTTTGTTAATTGCAGAATCAGAAAGTGACAGTATTGTGTGCTAACATGAAAATAACAGAGGAATCAAAAAATAAATATGATTATGAAGAGACCTACAACCAACCGGTCATCGTTTGATACTTGTCCGTGGTTCTCGTCTTTTATTTTCCGAACTGACTACGCTATTGACCTAGCAAGGTCTTAACAGCTTCACCAGACTTCAAAAGAAATTAGATTATCCCATATATCGTGGTTCTTGACACTTGGATTTACACTGTGATTTACAATTTATACAACGAATATATTTTATTATCTTTGTTTCCATAAAAACATAATTCTAAATATTACTATAAATTGGTAAAGTTTGTTTGTTTGTAGAAGCTAATTTCTGGAATTACTCACCCGTTTATCAAAAATCTCTGATAGAATTCTATATTCTCCCGGAATTAAAGATAAATTTAGACAATAGTGTTTTGGTTTTTAATAAGTTTTATATACTAATTAACATCAACGAAGTAGTAGCAAACGCTTGTCAATATATTGTAACACTCAAATTTTATCACTAACACTTTTATCACTATTTATTAAAAGACAAATTCCTCCGCCCTGTCTGTCTGGACACGATAAAGTAAAAAACTACTGAACGGATTTCATCAATATTGTAGATAGAGTGATTCACAAGGAAGGTTTAGGTATATAACCTGTTAAAAAAATTTGTGAATTGATTGAGATATTATTACTATAATTGTTGGAAGTATCGGAAACAGTCAAACCGCCTGAAGGCTTTCATGGAAAATCCTTTTGAGACATAACAAAACAAAAGAGATACTTTTGACAAGTTCAGCGATCGGCTTTTTTATTTCGATATTAATATTTTTTTACTTCAAACGTATTTTAGTGCGGGTTGGTAGTTTTTATATTATTGTATTTGCTATATATTTTTAATTTGATTACTTATCTTTTAATGTGGTATATAACTATTAATCACCATGTGTTTTACAGCATGTCCTTAAATGAATCAAGGAACAACGAGCCTATATTCTATTGGCTTCAAAATTCCAATGACAAAAAAGACAACAAAAACTTTAAATTATTAATATTTTACCGTAAGGATATCCGTTGTTCATTTTTTAAGCATCCCATCCTCATTATTTTAGTGAAGGCTATTTCTAATTTCTCACAGACAAGCAGTTTATCAGAAACTAAAATATATATAAATAAGCAATTGTTGTTGCGGACAGGCGTGTCGAAACATAATATTTTGTTTTTACGTCATCTCTCGACATGGTATCGCCTACAAAAAAGGATGGTGATTGCCGA